>JARQOC010000003.1:242393846-242440486 GCA_033576535.1 Allobates femoralis
AAATAGATACATAGATAGATAGATAGATAGATAGATAGAAATAGATACATAGATAGATATACTAGAAAGAAACCTTGCAGCACTCAGCTACTACCAATGATGTACATATGCTGACAAGCTATATATATATGAGAAAAAATTTAAAAACTTACGTTTTTTTCAAAAAACTCAAAATTCTTATTATTTTTTTTAAATCTGAAGTTCTTAGTACACACATTGGCCAATGTCTGCTTGCTCGTCGACTGCGACAAAGTGACTTCAGGTCCGACGAGTCCTAACGCTGACACCCAAGTCCTCCTTGTCCACCCTACCCCACTACTAAGTGGGCGGACACCATCTAGACCCTAGATCACCTGTGCAGTTTTTTTTCTCTTTTGTATCGTGTGGAGTGGCTGGCTCCATTACTGCAATGTGCACCCTCGTTGCAAATAGGTGATCTAGGGTCTAGATGGTGTCCGCCCACTTAGTAGTGGGGTAGGGTGGACAAGGAGGACTTGGGTGTCCGCGATAGGACTCGTCGGACCTGAAGTCACTTTGTCGCAGTCGACGAGCAAGCAGACATTGGCCAATGTGTGTACTAAGAACTTCAGATTTAAAAAAAATAAGAAGAATTTTGAGTTTTTTGAAAAAAACGTAAGTTTTTAAATTTTTTCTCATATATATATAGCTTGTCAGCATATGTACATCATTGGTAGTAGCTGAGTGCTGCAAGGTTTCTTTCTAGTATATTGATCCAGCATCCCTGCTGGCACCAGTTCACATTGTCTGTGAGTGCTGTGCAGTTTTTTTTCTCTTTTCTCTTTTTTTCTCTTTTACATAGATAGATAGATAGAAAGAAAGAAATAGATACATAGATAGATAGCCGTCGAAATGCGAGACCGTGGCCGAAAATAGAACCAAGGGGCCGGCTATAGTTCGCGTGAAACACCGCTATTATTGTCTATGGGAAGTGAGGCGTTATTCTGATTGGTCGCCGGCAGCACACAGTGACCAATCAGAATAGCGCCTCACTTCCCATAGAGAATAATAGCGGTGTTTTCCATCATCGCCACGACAGCACCACCTGAGAGAGAGGACCGCCCATCCAAGACAGGAAACCTCTGAGATAAAAAGGCGGGACCTCTCCTGGACCTCAGTTTAGGTTTCCTGTCTTGGAGGTGGGGGACCTCTGAAGCTCATGCGGTCCTGGCCTGACCCGGTAGCTGGAAGAAGCTGTCCTTACCTAGGCAGTGGCTCCGGACTTGGGTTCAGAAGCTCCTCCACGGGGTATCCCCTGCGGTGGTGGAGGGCACGGGGTCTGGAGAGGGCCACCAGCGGCCGGTTCTCGGCCCTTGTTGCCGCCAGGGGGTCGCAGCTGCAGGGTTGGTGGCTGCCTGGCACACCTGTGCCCCGGGTGAAGAAGCCCTTTTTTCTGGTAGGCGCAGCGTGCCTGGGTCTGTAAGGGGCCTGGGAGCGGGTTCCCGGTGGCAGCTTTCAAATTTCGCGCCGGGAACCGCTACTTCCGGTTTCGGGCGCGGACCGGAAGTGACGCTCCGCGCCTGCGCAGTACGGGCCAAGATGGCGGCGCCCAGCGAACGGCGGCTGGGAGACGTTGCCACTACAGCCGGAGGTGTGGGGCAGTGCATGGAGGGCGGCGCCGGCCACAACGGAGGTATGGAGCAGCGGACACTTGTGCCACCCGACCCGGGGGAGCTCCAGCAGGCTGGCAGCCACAAGTCCTCTCAGAAGGGGTCCAGGCAGGATATGGACCCGAAAGCCGCCCGGAAATCGGTATACCTCCGGTGGGGTGAGTGCCTTCGGGCTATGATATCTGTATTTACTCTGCCTTCTTGCTTATTTTAGGACAGCAAGAAGAAGGCGGCTAAACAAAAGCATAAGGACTGTGCTATCTGCAAAGTCCCTCTTCCAGAGGATTGTATTAAGGATTTGTGTGCCTCTTGCATTGAGGAAACTGTGTGAAGCGCTGTTCCCAGTCTGGCCTCTAGCCTTAGGGATTTAGTGAGGGAAGAGCTGAAGTCCCTACAGAAATCCGGGAAGGATAGGGGGCGTAAGAGACGGAGGTCCCGGTCCTCTTCTTCTGGTTCTGACCGTGCCGCTCGTAGCTCTCACAAGGGGAGACACAGGTCTCGTTCATCCTCTGCCTCGTCCTCCTCCTCATCCTCCTCTTTGGGGTCTTCCTCCTCAGAGGGTAGTGTTGCTGGGAGGTCCTGTTTTCCCCATAAAGACATGGATTTTTTGATTAAGGCTGTTCGTTCCACTATGGGGTTAGTGGATTCCCGTGAGCCCTCTTCAGTGGAGGATTTAATGTTCGGTGGTCTGTCTTCCAAAAAACTACGGACTTTTCCTTTGAATCAGCGAATCCAAGCTTTGATTGAGGATCAGTGGGCTAAGCCTGATAAGAAGGGCGCTCTTACCCATTTGGCTAAAAGAAAATACCCCTTTGATGAGGAGGCCACTACTTCCTGGGATAGATCCCCCAAGCTTGATGTAGCGGTGGCCCGGGCGTCTAAGCGTTCCTCTCTTCCCTTTGAGGATTTGGGGAATTTGAGGGATCAGCTAGACAAGAAGGCAGACGGCTACTTGCGTAGTTCCTGGGAGTCCACTGCTAGCATCTTTCGTCCCTCAGTTGCGGGTACATCAGTCGCTCGGTCCCTCATGATTTGGTTGCAGCAGTTGGAGGCTCTGGTGAGGGACGGGGCTCCTACAGAGGAGATCCTGTCTTCCTTTCCTTTAGCTCTTTCTGCGGCGGCTTTTCTGGCGGATTCCTCGGCTGACTCCCTGAAATTGGCGGCGAAGGCTACGTCCTTCTCTAATGCTGCTCGTCGGGCTTTATGGTTGAAGGCCTGGCCTGGGGATGCCCAATCAAAGTCGAAGTTGTGTTCTTTGCCTTGTGTGGGTGATTTTCTGTTTGGCAAGCCGCTGGATGAGATTTTGGAACGTGCTAGTGACAATAAGAAAAATTTTCCAGTCGGCCTTCCGGCTTCCACCTTCCGTGGTCGTTCCTTTCGTAAGCCGCGGTTTGCCAAGCGGAAGTCCCCTCGTCGGACCCGAGACTCTTGGGCCGACAAGAGAGACAAGAAGGTGGGTTTCTTGTTCAAGGGTTCCTCCTTTGACAGGAAGCACCAGTCTAAGTGACGGCTCGCTCCAGGTGGGAGGAAGGCTTGCCCGCTTTCTCCCAGCCTGGTCCGGCATTGGGGCTTGCGATTGGGCTCTCGGTGTCCTCAGAGAGGGCTTGACACTGGAGTTCGCTTCGGCTCCTGTGGGGTCCCTAGTGATTACATCTGTCAGCAGTCCGGAAAAATGCACTTTTCTGATGGGCGAGGTGCGGGCCCTTGTGAAGAAAGGGGTTGTTTCCCCGGTTCCTCCGGCCGAATGCGGCAGGGGGTTCTATTCCACACTGTTTCTCATACCGAAGCCAGAAGGCTCGTTCCGGACGATTATAAACCTGAAACGTCTGAACGGTTTTCTGGTTCAGCGGTCATTCAAGATGGAGACTTTGAACTCGGCAATCAGGCTATTGTTTCCAGATTGTTTTATGGTAGTACTGGATCTAAAGGATGCATACTATCATGTGCCGGTTCATCGTCGCCACCAGCAGTTTCTGAGGTTCGCCCTGTACATGGAGGGCTCCCTCTGCCATTTCCAGTATCGAGCTCTCCCTTTCGGGCTGGCAATGGCCCCTCGGATTTTCACGAAGCTGCTGGCGGAAGTAATGGCTCACTTCCGCCGTCAGCAGATCTTGATTGTTCCGTATCTGGACGATCTGCTGATTGTGGGGGACTCCAGGGATCAGTGCCTCGCCCATCTGCAGATGGTTCAGTCTTCCCTGGGTCGGTTGGGCTGGATTGTCAATCTAGAAAAGTCCAGGCTGGTTTCCGACACGCGTCAGCTGTTTCTGGGTATGATTCTGGACTCGCAGTCTCAGCTTTGCCTCCTTCCGGAAGACAAACAAGTGCGTCTCCGGTCTTCCCTTTCTGCAGTTCGGGCTTTCCCGCGAGTGACCTTGAGGAGGGCTATGTCTCTCTTGGGCTCCCTCATGTCCTGTATCCCGGCAGTCCCCTGGGCACAGTTGCACTCTCGGGCCCTTCAGTGGGAGATTCTCCAGCATCAACGCAGGTTGGGGGTGGCCTTGGACACCAAGATTGTTCTATCCCCTCCGACTTTAGATTCTCTGGGGTGGTGGCTGGTCCCCGAGCACCTGTCCATGGGCGTTCCGTGGGGTTGTCCGGTCTCCGACGTACTCACCACGGACGCCAGTTCCTGGGGATGGGGGGCCCACCTTCGGGACCTGTCCGCTCAGGGAGCCAGGGACTCGTGCCTCTCCAGGATGTCGTCCAATATGCGAGAGCTCCTGGCAGTTTTGGAGGCAGTTTCTGTGTTCCTTCCTTCCCTTCGGGGGCGCCATCTGCGGGTTCTCTCCGACAACAGCGTGTCGGTGGCTTACTTGAACCATCAGGGGGGCACCCGGTCTCAGGCTCTCATGGGCGTTACACGGGACATTTGTCAGTTGTTGGAAGCCCGTCAGGTTTCCCTCTCTGCCCTTCACATACGGGGGGTGGCAAATTCCCGGGCGGATTTTCTCAGCAGGGTGCAGCTCCGACAAGGGGAGTGGGCTCTGGATCCGAGGGTTTTCGATTAGATTGTGGACATGTCGGGCCTTCCAGAGATGGATTTGTTTGCAACTCGGGAGAACAGGCAGGTTCGCCGGTTCTGCTCTCTGAATCCCGGAGACCGGCCCTTTGCTGTGGACGCTCTGCTGATCCCCTGGTCCTCGGGTGTTCTGTATGCCTTCCCTCCCTTAGTCATGATTCCTGCAGTCCTTCGGAAGGTCAGGGAGGACGGGGCAAGACTCATCATGATAGCGCCTTTCTGGCCCCGGAGAGTTTGGTTCTTTTGGCTCAGTCGCCTGTCCGTGCAGGCTCCTTGGACTCTCCCCCCGTCCCCGTCTCTCCTGTCTCAGAGGCCGATCCACCATCCGCAGGTCTCGGGTCTCCGGCTGACGGCGTGGAACTTGAACGCCGGCTCCTGTCGCGTAGGGGGTTCTCGGACGGCCTTGTTCGTACGCTGATGTCCAGTCGGAAGCCGGTTACCACCAATATTTATGGTAAAGTGTGGAAGAAATTCCTGTCCTCTTCGGGGGCGAGTCCAGAGGGGGAGGCTCCTGTGCCGGCTGTTTTAGAATTCCTCCAGAGGGGGTGGGAGATGGGTCTCTCTGTCAATACCCTGAAACTCCAAGTTTCGGCCTTGGGGGCACTGTACCATTGTCCCCTCGCTGGGTCTTCTTGGGTGACGAGGTTTATTCAGTCCTGCAAGCGGGCCACTCCTGTTCCCTGTCCGAGGGTGCCTCCTTGGGATCTAAATTTAGTTCTTGATGCCTTAACCAGGCCTCCTTTTGAGCCTTTATCTTCTGCTTCTCCTAAGGTCCTTACTCTGAAGGTGGTCCTGTTGGTGGCTTTGACGTCAGCCAGACGTATTAGTGACCTGCAGGCCTTGTCAGTGGTGGGGCCTTATACTCAGATTTTGCAGGACAGGGTCATCCTCCGCCTGGACCCTTCCTTTCTTCCCAAGGTGGCTACCAAGTTCCACAGGATGCAGGAGATTGTCCTCCCTTCCTTCTGTGATCATCCTGCAAATCAGAAGGAAGAGGTTCTCCACACGTTAGATGTCAGGAGGGCGTTGCTTACCTACTTGGACGTGTCCACTGCCTGGGGTCAGTCCCCGTCCCTCTTTGTTTCCTTTCAGGGGGCCTCTCGGGGTAAGGCAGTCTCCAAGGGTACCCTGGCTAGGTGGTTGCGGGAGGCCATTGCTCTAGCTTATTCTTCTAGTCAGGTGCCGGTCCCGGTGGGCCTTACTGCACATTCCACCAGGGCGGTGGCTACGTCTTGGGCTGAGAAGGCTGATGTCCCCTTAGAGTTGATCTGTAGGGCCGCTACATGGTCTTCTCCTTCTACTTTCTTCAAGCATTACAGGCTTGATCTTTCTTCCACCGAGGAGGTGACCTTTGAGAGACGGGTTCTGCAAGCGGTGGTCCCTCCCTAATTTTCTTTTCTCTGAAATCTCTCAGGTGGTGCTGTCGTGGCGATGATGGAAAAATCTAAATTACTTACCGGTAATGGGTTTTTCCGGAGCCACGACAGCACCACCGCATCCCTCCCTATTGCCTGTTGGTGTGGTCACGTTTGAGGGGTTTTTGAATTGTTGATTTCTTTTGGTGGTGGTTGTGTACTAATGATTTGTTGGGTTCCCCTCTCCGGTCTCTGTAACCAAAACTGAGGTCCAGGAGAGGTCCTGCCTTTTTATCTCAGAGGTTTCCTGTCTTGGATGGGCAGTCCTCTCTCTCAGGTGGTGCTGTCGTGGCTCCGGAAAAACCCATTACCGGTAAGTAATTTAGATTTTCAAGCGAAGTATAGCCGGGCCCTTGGTACTATTTTCAGCCACGGGTCTCGGCTTTCGTCGGTCGTCACCGAGCCGGGAGACTCGCAATGGCCGCCCCGGCGACGACCGACGAAAGCCGAGACCCGTGGCCGAAAATAGAACCAAGGGCCCGGCTATACTTCGCTTGAAACACCGCTATTATTCTCTATGGAAAGTGAGGCGCTTTTCTGATTGGTCGCTGTGTGCTGGCGGCGACCAATCAGAATAGCGCCTCACTTCCCATAGAGATAGAATGGACGATTTTTTCTCCATTCTATCTCTATGGGAAGTGAGGCGCTATTCTGATTGGTCGCTGTGTGCTGGCGGCGACCAATCAGAATAGTGTCTCACTTCCCATAGAGATATAATGGACGAAAAATCGTCCATTCTATCTCTATGGGAAGTGAGGCGCTATTCTGATTGGTCGCTGTGTGCTGGCGGCGACCAATCAGAATAGCGCCTCACTTCCCATAGAGATAGAATGGACGAAAAATCATCCATTCTATCTCTATGGGAAGTGAGGCGCTATTCTGATTGGTCGCTGTGTGCTGGCGGCGACCAATCAGGATAGCGCCTCACTTCGCATAGAGATAGAATGGAGGAAAAATTGTCCATTCTATCTCTATGGGAAGTGAGGCGCTATTCTGATTGGTCGCCGCCAGCACACAGCGACCAATCAGAAAAGCGCCTCACTTTAAGGGGTAAATTTGAAACTCAAAATCGTCCATTATATGTGAATGGGAAGTGAGGCGCTATTCTGATTGGTGGCTGTGTGCTGGCGGCGACCAATCAGAAAAGTGCCTCACTTTATGCGGTAAATTTGAAACTCAAAGTCGTCCATTATATGTCTATGGGAAGTGAGGCGCTATTCTGATTGGTCGCCGTCAGCACACAGTGACCAATCAGAAGAGCGCCTCACTTCCCATAGAGATATAATGGACGAAAAATCGTCCGTTATATCTCTATGGGAAGTGAGTCGCTATTCTGATTGGTCGCTGTGTGCTGGCGGCGACCAATCAGAAAAGCGCTTCACTTTAAGCGGTAAATTTGAAACTCAAAGTTGTCCATTATATGTGTATGGGAATTGAGACGCTATTCTGATTGGTCGCCGACACCACACAGCGACCAATCAGAATAGCGCCTTACTTCCCATAGAGATATAATGGACGAAAAATCGTCCATTATATCTCTATGGGAAGTGAGGCGCTATTCTGATTGGTCGCTGTGTGCTGGCCCCGTGGAACGACCGATCAGAGCCGAGCCCCGTGGCCGAAAATTGAACCAGGGGCCCGGCCATAAATTCGCCGAAACACCGCTATGTATCTCTATGGGACGTGAGGCGCTCTTCTGATTGGTCGCTGTGTGCTGGCGGCGACCAATCAGAAGAGCGCCTCACTTCCCATAGAGATAGAATGGACGAAAAATCGTCCATTCTATCTCTAAGGGAAGTGAGGCGCTATTCTGATTGGTCGCTGTGTGCTGGCGGCGACCAATCAGGATAGCGCCTCACTTCGCATAGAGATAGAATGGAGGAAAAATTGTCCATTCTATCTCTATGGGAAGTGAGGCGCTATTCTGATTGGTCGCCGCCAGCACACAGCGACCAATCAGAAAAGCGCCTCACTTTAAGGGGTAAATTTGAATCTCAAAGTCGTCCATTATATGTCAATGGGAAGTGAAGCGCTATTCTGATTGGTCGCCGTCAGCACACAGCGACCAATCAGAAGAACGCCTCACTTCCCATAGAGATACAATGGACGAAAAATCGTCCATTCTATCTCTATGGGAAGTGAGGCGCTATTCTGATTGGTGGCTGTGTGCTGGCGGCGACCAATCAGAAAAGCGCCTCACTTTAAGCGGTAAATTTGAAACTCAAAGTCGTCCATTATATGTCTATGGGAAGTGAGGCGCTATTCTGATTGGTCGCCGTCAGCACACAGCGACCAATCAGAAGAGCGCCTCACTTCCCATAGAGATATAATGGACGAAAAATCGTCCATTATATCTCTATGGGAAGTGAGTCGCTATTCTGATTGGTCGCTGTGTGCTGGCGGCGACCAATCAGAAAAGCGCTTCACTTTAAGCGGTAAATTTGAAACTCAAAGTTGTCCATTATATGTGTATGGGAATTGAGGCGCTATTCTGATTGGTCGCCGTCACCACACAGCGACCAATCAGAATAGCGCCTCACTTCCCATGGAGATATAATGGACGAAAAATCGTCCATTATATCTCTATGGGAAGTGAGGCGCTATTCTGATTGGTCGCTGTGCGCTGGCTTCGTGGAACGACCGATCAGAGCCGAGCCCCGTGGCCGAAAATTGAACCAGGGGCCCGGCCATAAATTCGCCGAAACACCGCTATGTATCTCTATGGGAAGTGAGGCGCTCTTCTGATTGGTCGCTGTGTGCTGACGGCGACCAATCAGAAAAGAGCCTCACTTCCCATAGAGATAGAATGGACGATTTTTCGTCCATTCTATCTCTATGGGAAGTGAGGCGCTATTCTGATTGGTCGCCGCCAGCACACAGCGACCAATCAGAATAGCGCCTCACTTCCCATAGAGATAAAATGGACGATTTTTCGTCCATTCTATCTCCATGGGAAGTGAAGAGGACGTAGGACCCGGAGATAGCGGAAAGAAGACAGAAGACCCCCGGGGCCGGACGAAGAGGACGCCTGGGCCGGACGGAGGACTCCTGGATCAGATGGATGATCAGATGAAGAAGAAGGCATGTAAGTGATCGACGGCGGCGGGGGCTTAGGGGGCGGCGGGGGCTTAGGGGGTGGCGGAGGGTAGTAGGTGGCGGGGCGGTTGTTAGCGGAGGGGGGGGTAGGGGTGGCTCCAGAGCAGTGGCTCCGGAGCAGTGTACGGTGGGGTGGCGTGGCAGCGAGGGGAGGCAGACGGGGCAGAAGAGAGGGGTTGCTCCGGAGCCGCTGCTGTCACCGCCTGGTGACACAGTGCTCCGGAGCAACACCTCTCTTCTGCCCCGTCTGCCTCCCCTCGCCGCCGGGGTGGCGGAGGGTAGTAGGTGGCGGGGTGGTTGTTAGCGGCGGGGGGGGTAGGGGTGGCTCCGGAGCAGTGGCTCCGGAGCAGTGTACGGTGGGGTGGCGGGGCGGCGAGGGGAGGCAGACGGGGCAGAAGAGAGGGGTTACTCCGGAGCCGCTGCTGTCACAGCCTGGTGACACAGTGCTCCGGAGCAACCCCTCTCTTCTGCCCCGTCTGCCTCCCCTCACCGCCGCGGGGTTCAGGCGGGCAGAGCGGGGTAGCGGGCGCGGCGAGGGTAGCGGGGCAGACAGGCGGCTGGGCATGGGGCTGTAGTATACCATAGCGGTGTACACTACAGCCCCATGCCGGCGGCGAGGCGAGGGGAGCGGGGCAGACAGGCGGCTGGGCATGGGGCTGTAGTATACCATAGCGGTGTACACTACAGCCCCATGCTCAGGGGGGCATGTTGGTGGCTTTGTTCGCGGGGCAAGGGCTCGCAATGCCCGCTTCGCGGGCAATGCTTCGCAGGTGGGCATGGCCGCGTAGCGGCCACGAACAGAGTCCCGGAGAAAGTGCCGAGCCACGCGTACAAAACCACGGAAGTAGCGCCGGAATCGACGGAAGTCACTACAGCAATTATATAATAGATATAGCAATATTAATCACTTGGGTGTCCCAATATGGCATCTGGCATACCTCTGGTGCAGTGACTTTTGATATATGGACACATCCCCACGTATATTGATGACAGACACCAGAAGGTGATAATATATTTGATAATAATGTTTATAAACTTACACAGCACCTTTAATTAATTCTGCAGCGTTTCACATTCACCAGGAAAGGAAAGTTATAGTTGCTTATTTATTTTAAATATTTTTTCTTTTAGAAAAGTTTTGTTCAAGTCCACGAAAACAATTAAAAAATGAAACATTTTTAAAACTCTTAAAGTATTCATGAATAAAATGGAAAATGAGATCATACAAACATATACAAGTAGTTTATTTTAAATATGTGTCATATCATTTATAAGAAATACATTATAGCAATTTTTGTTAGACTTAAAATATTCTTAAATCTGTATGCACTTTCAATTGCACATCGTAATTTCAGATAGAGGGCACCTTAAAAAGAAAAAGAAAAGAGTAGTGAGGTATAGCTCAGCCATTTAATAAACCTCAAAGCCCGGAGGACATTCTCTTAGCCTAGTATAGTAACACAGGAAAACTGCAACCATGACAACCTCGAAATCCAATAAGAAGAGAGAAAAGTGGTGTGAAATAGAAGACAAAATGACTCTGAAGGGACTGAAAAATTGTTTTGTGACAATAGGTGAAGAGATTAAGGCTCTGCAGTATGTCTGAGCTGTCACAAAGTTTCAGAGCCTGCACAAGAGATTCAAGCACCCTTGAAAATTCCATTGGCGTCACACAGGATGTGTTGGAGTGCTATTGCATTCCAAACGAAAAAGTTATTGACTATTAAATAGACTGTGTATTTTTTTTGACCAATGCTTTTTTCACAAAGGTTTGCTTACATCTACATACAATTTTGCAGAGTGCAATCTGATAAAAAAAATTGCATGTGCAATCTGATAAAAAAAAATTGCATTGCCCTCGCACTAATGTTATTCAATGAGTCAGTGCTGATCTTAGATTTTTTTCTTCTTTTATTTTACTTGAGCTCACCTTAATAGTAAGTTACAATATCTATGCCAAATATCAAAGTGTGTAGTTCTGTGCAGTGTTATCAACATTTGTAGTTTTGCGCACTGTTAAATACTGTGCATCCAGAGGTTACATACACATTTAAAGGGAATTTGTCACTATTTTGACCTTTCTAAACTGTCATTATGGGCATACAGGTTTTAGAATGTTTAAAATAATCATACCTGTCTGCTTCATATCAGATGCCTTGGTGTGGAGAAATCATCTTTTATCACTTGACGTAGATGACCTCTTCCAGGATGTAATGTGTATGGCCGCTCTCTGCTCTCCTGACCTCACTATTAGAGATGAGCAAACTTTGCTCAAACATGTTTGCCAATTTCAAATTCGACAAGAACATGGTTCAGTTCGGTGATCGGAGACGCAAACACTTTCACTAAAAGGCGACAAATTCGGCTAAGTTAATTTAAATTTAAAATGGCCCTAAAACGTTACCAGTTTATTTCAGGCCAAAACACTTGCCGGAAAACCCACTGACTTACATTGGAGTGTTCCCAGCCATTGGGTGTACTGGCATGAGTTAAGCTGTAGAATTTTTGGGAATTTTTTTAAGCTTCTTGGAGTTTGCAGGTGTTTTGAAAGCTGCAGAGTCTGAATTTTGGAAACTGTGCCACATGTGACAGCAGCTGATAAGTCCAGGAAGCTTACAATGTCCTTAAAACATCAGTTTAAGAGAGCTAAAAGTTTATAAGGGAATTTTTTGTGAACTTTTTTAATATCATTATTGTTATTATTATATAATATATTTTAATTGGAGAGCAAATCTTTAGTATTGTAAAGTGTTACCAGCATGCAAGGCTATCTGTTCTACATTTATGTAAAAGCATTATATAAAACAATAGTATATGGCCATTATATGCTTCACATCCATAATTCTTATAGGTCTGATCACTCTGATGAAACCCTATAGTATGGCTATTGCTTTTTAAAATGTGCAATCAGTATTTAACATCATAATAATCATAATACTACTAATAATAATACTTATTCATTTATATAGCACTATTAATTCCATAGCACTTTACATACATTTGCAACACCGTCCCCATTGGGGCTCACATTTCATGTATAATGCATATTCCAGTTTTTCTGGCATTCCTGCAGTGCCCACTAGCCTTCTTCAGCATTCCAGATGAATTGGTGGTGAATGGTGACCTGAATAAACTTATTTATTTGCATTTCATATTAACATGCCATGCTTCAATAATGACTGTCACGAAGACTTAGTCAGGACCTGCAGTTCTCTTGTGCCCCCTTAGCCTGCTGGCCAAATCCGGTATTGCCGGAGGATAAAAAAGGAGCCCAGCTGCCCTAATTTATGTTGTCTACTGCGCCACCTGATGTGACAGGATGTATATATACCACCAGTTCCTGCTAGGAACTTATATATACCTCAATCCAGTCACCCTCAGGCCCACAATATCACATAAATACAAAAATTATGCTGACACCACCGATCTCTTACAGGTGGATCGGTAACCCATATGATAGCGTAAAACGAACAGTGAGGTCGTGAGAGCTCGCTCATAGAACAAGGAGATTGAGACTAGTAAATTATAATATTTTACTCCCAAAGATGGCAGTGTTTATATAAAAGATTTACAAGTTATTACATAAGAGACAATTTACATGTATGCATAAAAAGTTATAAAAATAAAAGGAATAAAATAAAAAAATGGTCAGAACTAGCCACGCGGTGACAAACTTAGGTCCGTGGGCGGGCCAACTCCCCAGAAAGGTATGATTCCTCCACACAACGATAGTCTTGCTATGTCCGGGCCCCAGGATGGAATCACCCAAAAATGGCTGTTCTGATTTTATTAAAGGCAAAGAACCAGTGTTCCCCCTCGTAGAGTTACCACTCCCCCAATGGGATGGTCCTCTGAGACCTCCTCTTTCACCATGCTTAATAAATCTTCATTCTTCATAAATGGGGATGGGGTGGGCTCACATCCATGATATACACCTCATGTTTACTTTCATACACCTCATGTTTAATTCTGAGAATATTGATACAAAATGTGACATACTTATGATGTTCAGAAAGCCAGAACTCATTTCCCAGGTTCCTGAGTGTTACATAGATATTAAAGACGTATCATTAAATGCGCAAAACTGTGAATAATCTAAAAATATGAATGATGTGTATGTGGCATGAACGGGTCTTCTTAAATCTGACATTCACAAAACATTCTTTCAAGACAAAGAACTTCATGGAGGGAAAGATACAACTTCAGCTCTGCCTCAGGTATTTATTGCTCTGCAGTCGTAAATAGTGGATAGGGGAGGGAGAGAGAGAGAGAGTGGGGGTTGCATGAATTGGATCTATGTAACTCACTCACAAACTAAAAGGGCGAGATGAGTGAACTAGCTTTGGCTGACTCTTCAAGCATCTTAAAATAATAAACAATATTTGTACATTCATGACACCTCCCCCTTTTTGACGGCGCTACAGCAGAAGGCCTTCTGAGCCTTCTGACATGCGCCGATGGGTAATCTCTCCTTCTACCTGGACCCCATAGGACCTTCTTCGATTCAGGCTCAGAGATGAGGGTCTCTGCGAGGTCTTCCAGCACCTCAGGACTGTCATTTGCTGGTATAACCGTCTGAATCCCCTGGCTAGAGATAGCCAGAAGGGGCGCGGAAGCCCCAACCTCACAGGAACCATCTTGAACCTGTTCTGGGTTGGCAGGTGGTCTGGTTATTTCTCTACAGGTTGAGGACCCAGAATGCAGTGCGGTCTCTGCATTCCCAGTACTCAGTCTGCGGGCAAGAGCACCTCGGAAGGCCATCTCCCGGGAAGTAACGCCACTCTCTCAGTTGCCTGGCTGGCCAGTGACCCAGCTTTCCCATCACCCTGAAAAGCTGTGGACTGGGACTGCCCCTTAACTTGACAGGCTGTTGGGACTGCCATTACACCTTTCTGACAGGAGAGGGGTTCTGTTCTTCCATCTCTCTGGCAGACCAAGCGTTCCAGTGTCCCATCCGGACAAGCTAGGGGTACCTCTTTCCCATGGTCCTGAATGGCAGGAAGGCCTGTCTTCCAATCAGTCGGATAAACAATGGGCCCGAACCCCCCATCGTCTAGGCCGACTGTGGAGCACGGTCTCTCACTACTCTGACCAGATATGGAGGCTGCACCTCCATCACCCTGACAGGCAGTGAGCAGATCTTTCCCATCAACCGGACAGATTATGGGCTCTGTGTTCCCATCCTCGCGCCCAGTTGGAGAAAGCCAATTGCCCTCTTCTAGTGATCCATCGGGATCCCTGCTAAGAATGGAGCGGCTCGCACCGGCCATGTCACAGTCTGTTGTAACACTAGCAGGTGGCACGTAACCACCGCTCTTGTGGTTGCCATGCCCGCCTCCGTCTCCCTTAGCAACAAGTTCTACGACCTGGAGGGGACTCTCAGCGATGCCAGCTCATGGCGTGGCATGGCTAAGTCCTCCTCCACTATGAGGCTCATCACGATGTGATGCCTCAGGACCAGCACTTACCATGGGGCAGCTACCCACGACCGTGTCACAGTCCGTCGTGACACTGGCATGCTGCATGAAGCCATGTTCCCCAGGGTCCCCATGCCTGCAACCATCTACCTTAGTAACCAATGTTGCACCGTGGAGGGAACCCTCGGCGATGCCAGCTCGTGACATGACATCAATGAGTTCTCCTCCACCACGAGGTCCATCATGCTGTGATGCCTCCTGATCAGCACTTATCATGGAGCAGCTAGAACTCACCATGTCACAGTCCGTTGCGACTTTGGCAGGTGGCACACAACCACTGCTCTTGTGGTTGCCATGCCTGCCTGTCTCCATCTCCCTTAGTGCTGATTCCTGCTACCTTTATGGGATTTTCAGTAATATCACCCTGCGGTGTGATATGACTGAGTTCCCTAAAACCAGGATTTACTTTTTTAACAGGCAACACATTGACATTTCCATGCCCATCATCAACATTGACATTTGTCTGCACATCATCAACATAGACATTTCTATACACATCATCAACATCATCATCAACATCATCAACATCATTACCATTCACATTATCAACATTGACATTACCTGACATATTAGACCTGGGAGGGTTATCAGGAACATAATGTGCAACCAACCACCCCAAATCTATTCCCAATAACACATTGGCGGGGAGATTCTGGGTTACCCCAACCTCCCTCCACCCTCTTCCCACGACCCAGTCCAGATAAACTCAGGCCATGGGCAAAGATCGGCGCTCACCCCCAATACCGGTGACAGTCAGTGTCTTTCCAGGGATGAGTTCATCAGGATACACGTATTCAGGGCGGATGAAAGTTCATTCTGTGCCAGAGTCCCTGAGCCCCACAGTGATGGTGCTACACACCATGACTGACTGCAAGTTCTCCCGGGAACTCCCACCCATACCAGTCACCAAAAAAATAGCAGCACTAGGCCCTGGGGCCTCAGATGAGGGGCTCTTCTACTGCCTCTCCGGACAAGTGGCGCTCACATGTCCCGGTTGTCCACAGGTAAAACACTTGCGCACTTCAGCTGTCAACCAAGTGCTGGTAGCTGGGACAGGGCCTCCGGAAGGTCGGCTGGTAGGGGTAGGGACGATAGTCAATGGCTTACCCCCTTTTCCGTTGGTGACAACCGGCTTCCGCACCTCTGGTCTCCGATTGGCCTCATAGGTGTCTGCGATCTGCGCTGCTTTGATTGCATCTGGTGGCTCCCAATCCATCACGAACTGTTACACCTCAGTGGGGCAAAGATGCAGGAATTGGTCTTTCACCATCAGATCCTTTATCTGCTCAAAGGTGGTCACTTCCAGTCCTTGGATCCACTGCTCAAAGTTGGTTCTGAGCCTGTGCTCAGCTGTTGCTTCTTTGTGGTCCACCTTGGAGGTTCCGGAACTTTCTGCGGTACACCTCAGGAGTCAGCTGGAACCTTTGTATTAGAGCCTTCTTAATGGCCTTACAGTCCCCATCTAGTTCTCGAGGAAGAGCCACAAATGCCTCTAGCGCTTTTTCTCTCAGCGCTGCGATTAGGTACAGGGCATACTGGTCACTCGCAGCTGGTACTGTAAACAAGTCTTTTCCAAACCCCTCAGAAAGTGTCCAGGTCACCTGTGTCATCCAGCACAGGAAAATGCTCTGGACGGGGCTTGAAGCTGGTTGAACTAGTCAATTCACAGTTCTGTGGGGTGAATGATTGCCTTCCCAGCTATGCCATCCGCAGGTCGTGGTCTCTCTGAGCTTGGGCCTCGGCTCTCTCAGCCTCTCGCTCAGCTTGGGCTCGCCGCTCTGCAGCCTCCTGGTATTGCTGAATGAGCTGCAGGCGTCCTTGATAATCCTCAGCAGGACAGTGCTGTAAGGCCAATTGCAGATAGGGGTCCACGTTGTCCTGGTCGCTGATGCGGCGTGTCTCTACAGGTGGGACCTCTGCAGGAACACCTTCTAGGACTTCGCTTGAATCCACAGGTGGGGCCTCAGCAGCAACACCATCCATGTTTTGACTGACCTCTGCAGCCGGGAGCTGTGCAGCAGTACTGACAAGGCTTTGGCTGGCCTCTCCATTCTCTGGGCTGAGGTGATGGGCTTGCTCTGCTTCAAGTTGTGCAAGCTCTGCGACCATTTCTTCTCTGGTTTTGCCATTGGGGTCAATGCCTTTGGTTGTACATATTCCAGCTAGAACGTTCTTTTTCTGCTGGTTGGACCAGTGCTCTCTGTGCTCTTCAACCAAGACCATGATTTCCAAACACAAAAAAAAAGAAAAAATAGGATAGAAAACAAAGAAGGGAAGGGGTAACTGCTACACATACAGTATTGTCTCAGATATAATAAACACTGAGTTCGATCTTCAAAACTTTTGTGCAGAGTTCTTGTAAGAACCGTGCAAGTTTTTAGTGAGAGGACTGATTGCTCAAACCAGATCACTAATGTTCTATGATCCCACCGCGCTGCCACCAATTGTCACAAAGACTTGGTCAGGACCTGCAGCTCTCTGGCGCCCCCTTAGCCTGCTGGCCAAATCCGGTATTGCCAGAGGATAAGAAAGGAGCCCAGCTGCCCTAATTTATGTTGTCTACTGCGCCACGTGATGTGACAGGATGTATATACACCACCAGTTCCTGCTAGGAACGTATATGTACCTCAATCCAGTTACCCTCAGGCCCACAATATCACATAAATACAAAAATTATGCTGACACCACCGATCTCTTACAGGTGGATCAGTAACCCGTATGATAGCGTAAAACGAACAGTGAGGTCGTGAGAGCTCGCTCATAGAACAAGGAGATCGAGACTAGTAAATTATAATATTTTACTCCCAAAGATGGCAGTGTTTATATAAAAGATTTACAAGATATTACATAAGAGACAATTTACATGTATGCATAAACAGTTATAAAAATAAAAGGAATAAAATAAGAAATGGTCAGACCTAGCCACGCGGTGCCAAACTTAGGTCCGTGGGTGGGCCAGCTCCCCAGAAAGGTATGATTCCTCCACACAACGATAGTCTTGCCTAGTGATGGGCGAGTCCTAAATTACTCGGAATCGCTTGACTCTAGCGAGTCCGAGTCCGGGACTCGCTACTCGTTGCAAGTCTAGCTACTCTAATGTTAATGAATGGGGAAGCGAGTAATAGCGAGTAGTGTGCGATTTACAAATCACAGATGTGTCTCGGAAGCTTCAGCCTGAAGCAATCCTAGTTTTGTCAGAGACTCTGACAAAACTAGGATTGCCATTGACTTGCATTGGACTCGTTTACTGTGCAAGTAATCGCTGGGAAACTCGCACAGTAAGGAGTCAGGCTATCTGCTCTGTGCTAGCTGCCGCAGCTCCAGGGTCCTAGAGCCCGCCTGCTGCCTGATGTAGCAGAGCTGAGATTGTTCTCAGTCTGCTCACTCCCTGTGCATAGACATCTATATCTATGCACAGGGGATGTAGCAGAGAGGACATCGTGTTTTGAACTATGTTTTGAACTATGTTGGCAGCTGCTGAGGAAAATACAGTCCTGTCTTTGGTGGTTCCCCAAACAACACCTCATAAGGGCACAACCCAGTCTTTTTGTTTGGAGTAACCCTCACAGAGTACAAGGCTATTGGGAGGCACTCTGTCCATGGCTTCCCTGTCTCTGCCATGACCTTTTGAACTTTCAACTTTAAAGTCCCATTTAACTTTCGAACCTTCCAGAACTTTGTGGCCTGTATGCGGTATGAAAAGCCTGCTCTATTCCTAGAGCTTGCAAGACCTCCTGACAGACTTGGGAGGTGAAGTGACTTCCCCTGTCGCTCTCTATTACTTCTGGCACTCCATACCTGCACACCACTTCAGACAGTAATTTCTTAGCAACAGTTTTGGCAGTGGCTTTGGCTGCAGGCCAAGCCTCTGGCCATCCTGAGAATAGGTCTGTGCAAACCAGTACATACTCATAGGTGCCTACCTTTGGAAGCTGAATAATGTCAATCTGCAATCTTTGAAAGGGGTAGAGAGGCCTGGGCGTACATTTTTGTGGTACCTTAACCGTCTTACCAGCATTGTGGCATGCACAGATTACACAACCCTGTACGTGTTAAGCAGCAGCATAATGGAACCCAGGTGCCACCCAGTGTTGTTTCACTTGTTCTGCCATTGCATCTTTGGACTGGTGAGTTGGCCCATGTGAGAGAGCGCACATCATAGGATATAGTGCTCTAGGAAGGCAATAGTTAGTACCTACCTTCCATAGACCATCCTCTCTTTGGGCATTTGCACGTCTCCATTGATCTTTTTCATGTTTTGAAGTCTGCGCTTTCAGGCGCATTAAGAGGTCAAGATCCACCCTCCCAGACACTTGCACAGTATAGATTTCTGCTAGGAGAGGGAGTAGGGCAGCTGCCTTGGCCGCCTTATCAGCACGGTCATTTACCCTAGCCTCTTTGGTGCGCTCCTTGGTGTGAGCCTGCACCTTGATCACTGCAACCTTTCAGGGCAGCTCGAGTGCTCGGAGAAGCTGCGCTACTGAGTCTGCGTTCTTTATGGGTTTACCTGAGGCCACCACAAACTGTCTGCTTTTCCATATGGGGCCGAAATCATGCACACAACCAAAAGCAAAGCGGCTATCGGTAAAAATGTTCGTCAGCAGCCCCTCCCCAATGATACATGCTTCTGTCAGAGCCTTTAATTCAGCTTCCTGGGCAGACATCCTAGCAGGCAGTGGTTCACTTCTTAGAACTTCATGTAGGGTGACGACAGCATATCCAGCATGTGGCACACCATCTGTGTAGAATCTAGACCCATCAACATAAGTTCCAAATCTGCATTGTGTATTGGTGTCTCCTGTACATTTGCTAATGGCTGAGTCTCAATCTCCATTAGCTCAAAGCAATTGTGCTCAATTTCATTTGTCAAGTCATTGTCTGTTTCTGGCAATAAAGTGGCTGGATTAAGTACTGTGCACCTCTTCACGGTGATGTTTGGAGGTGTCAGTAAGGCCACTTCGTATTTGGTCAGTCTGTTCATTGATAAATGCTTTGTGCGTGCTTGGAGTAACACTTCCTGCACAGAGTGTGGTGCCTGTATTTCCAAGGTATTGTCCAATACCAAATCAGCAACTCTATCTTTTAGAATTGCACAGGCTGCCACTGCCCTGATACAGGAAGGTGCTCCTTTTATCACTGGGTCAAGTTGGGCAGAGTAATAACCCAGTGTTCGGTACTTTCCCCCATGTTTTTGTGCCAATACTTCTTTGGCATGTCCTCTCAACTCATAACAAAACAGATAGAATGGGAGATCATAATTTGGGATTCCAAGTGCTGGTGCAGAGAGAATGTCCTTCTTCAGCATGTCAAACCCCTCTTTTGCTTCTGGGGTCATTTCATAAGGCCTGCCCTTATTGCAGGATGCCAATACATCATATAAAGGCTGCATTTTCTCTGATGCTGAAGGAATCCATTCTCTACAATAGCCTACCAACCCTAAGAAGGTTCTCAGTGTTCTTTCAGTGTTGGGTTGCTTGGCCTGACTGATTGCTGTCTTCCTGTCATTTGTGATATGCTTTGATTGAGCAGAGATGCAATGGCCAAGGAAAATAACCCTGGTTTGGGCTACCTGCAACTTATCCTTTGCTACCTTGCATCCCTCCTGAAACAAAAACCTTAGCAAGGACAGTGTTTCCTGTAAATAAGTTGGTTTGTCAGGTGTACATAGCAGTAAATCATCAACACACTGAATCAATTGTAGGCATTACTCAAATCAATTACTGTAAAGAATTTTTGTTTCTGCAAGAATCTGACTTACAAGGTATGCAGATTAGGCACTATGGGGGTGTCAATAATCATCAATTTGTTGGTTTCGTGTAAATTATGAACCATTCTGTACACAACAGGTTGACCTGGTTTTTGCTGTATTATAAGTGGATCAGCATTACCTTACAACCTCCATCTTCAAATAGTCATCAACCTGGTGTGAAAGGGCTGTATCCTGGTCTCTGCTCAGGGGATATTGTCTGATACATACCAATACAGTTCCTGGTTTAGATTTAATTTTCACAGGTGTTATTTTCAATAAACCAACATCAGTTTTGTCTTTTACCCATAGTGCCGCTGGCACCTCTTGCAGCCTCTGCTTTATCTGTTCATCAAAGCCTGTATGTAGTTTGTCATCATCTAACTGCAATAAAGACATCATTACAGTAAGCATTGCTCCCGTGTCAATCAGGCAATCTACACTTTTGCCGGTAGGGAGCGTTAATTGAGCTATGGCTGATGGACTGCATCTGGGGGGGGCAACGACTATTTGGTTGTCCTGGGGGCTGCCTGTTTCCTAGTCTGAACCACTATTTCTGGTAACAACATTCAGTGTTGTGTATTTTGTCTGTCTCTATCTTTCTCCTGGTTGGGCAGTCTCTCCTTTTTTTTTTTTTTTTTTTTTAAATGTCCCCTCTGGCCACATTCAAAACACAATCCCTTCTTTTCACATTCCTCTGAAGTGTAAGCCTTAGGTTTTGTGAAATAGGGTTGAAGCTCATCTAGGGATCTTTGTATAGCTTCAAGGGGTTCTCCTGGTTGTAGATTAACCATTACAGGGGCAGATTTCTTTGTTTTCTTCTGCTCTAAGGTCTTCTCTTAACCCCTTAAAGAACGTATCCTTCAAAAAAAAATTTTGCTTCCTTATCATATTTCACATCATACTCATGATCAGTAAATGCTAGCACACAGCGAGCATGATTCCGTTTTTTTTTCCTCAAAATCTTTGCTCCATCTTTAACTGCCCTCTGTCCATACTGTGCTCTCACTAAATCAATCATCTTTGGTCTTGGGTCTACAACCCGTTCCGATCTAGTGAGTAGCTCACTGAAACTGGTTTCCATAGCGGCTGTCACTGGTAGCGATCCCTATCTTCAGCATCTCGCTATGACCAAGTCAGATCTAATTCACCCTGAGCCAGCATTATCCTCTAGCCTGTCATCCAAACCAATTACCTGGTTCCCATAGCAACTGTCACGGGTAGCTATCCCTATCTTCAGTATCCTGCTATACCAATCTAGACCTGCGCCGGTTCACCTTGAATTCTTGAATTAGGCTCTGACCTGGCATCTGGACCAATTGTCCCAACTTCACGGACAATTAAAGCAATTCGTCGTCGTCATACATAAGGGGATGATGGCTTTCAGAAGTCCAGATCCAGGCTTCCCACTTGGTGCCCGTATCCGTGCTTATGAATCCATTGGTCATTTTCACGGCAAAACTGTCTCCAACGAGAAGGGTCTAAACAACCTGAAGAAGACGGCATCCTGGCTTTACGCAAAATCCTTGCTGCATCCTTAACTGCCCTTTGTCCATGTTTAGCTCTCACTAGATCTATCATTTTTGGTCTTGGATCCATTTCCGACCTAGTGAGATGCTTACTGAAACTGGTCCCCATAGCGTCTGTGAAGGGTAGCGATCCCTCCCACAGTATTTGCTATTTCTGGACTAGACCTCCGCTGATTCACCCGTGCTGAATAAAACTTGGATCAGCCTTATCCTCTAGTCTCTTATTTCAGACTAGACCTCTGCTGATCCACCTGTTTTAGACAGAACTAGAATCAACCCTATCCTCTAGTCTATGTTCCGGTCCAGTTGTCACAACCTCCCGGGCAATTAGTGCTAACTGAGCCTTCTGATCTGCTCTAAGCCTGTTGTAAATCTGTCTTAGTAGGCAAATAAACACCAATGCATACAATGCAATTCCTCATACATCATATTTCACAGCAGAATTAAATCATTCAGAGTCATCATCTGAAGCTGATACCTCAATGTCGGAATCTACACCCTCCTCTGAGTATCTGTAATTATGTGTTATCTGACGCCTAGTGTTTGGTGAATACCACTTAAACCGGATCACCTGTTTCCAACTTCTCTTAACTGTATGTGTGTAGGGTATTACATGAAGTGGTATAACTATGCAGGGATTACCTCGTAAGTTAATGTACTCGTGTGCGGACACAGGCTCGGGGTAAATGTGTTCCAAATACCAAGTCTGAGCTCTACCTCTTTGTTCTAATGTCACAGTACAAAGGCAATATTCACAGGTCATATCAAATCAAAGCACTTACACTTCAATACTGCTATGCCCTATGAAACACAGTGTAAACAGTTATACAGGACAGTTGAAAGAAACATAAAACTATTCACTTTACAATGGATATCCAAGGAGGAGAACAGAAGCTGCCGCGGACTGGGTATGATCCTCTGGCTGGCCGTTATTCAGGGGGCACCTGAACTGTATATTACCAGGATACCAGAGATTGTATCCCTCAATATCTGTAAACAATGTTCCTAAAGCCCAGTCCTCAAAGGGGGTACCATGAACATTGAGACGGAATACCATATAATTTGGAAGTGTGGCAGATAGAGGTCCGAACCCAGTGCGCTCTTTGTTATACCCGTAGTCTGTTATTTTAACAATTCTCCAGCCTGCCAATGATATAGCTAACATCAAACCAAGTTTGCAATCAGGACATGACATGTTGAAAATTTCCTACTTCCATTACAAAGAATATAATATTAATTGATGTAAAATAAATGCAAAATATCACAATTCCTAGAATACTTGTCTGGAACCCAATCACGCTGCACAATCACTGCACATACCGCCTGCCCAAGCGTCAGCTGGTTTAGGCTTATTTCATTCAGGCGAATGTGTCTATGTGATTACACGTTCTAGTGTTCCTGAATAATTATTCCAGGTGCCAGTTGACCAGGAATCACACCTAGTGGGCTCCTGTCAATCAGGACCTTTTTCAGATCCTTACAGCTTTCATACAACCAGTCAATTCAGACAAGGAGCCTCATATCAATCAATTCCCTTGTATTCACTGTCTGACACACGCACACTGCTTCAATAGGTTAAACATAAAGGCATAATCTTATAACATATACTTTAAGTGGCACATCGGCGGTAACAAGAGAAGGTCTCAACTACAAGTCGTAGCTCTTGGACAGCATAAGGGCAAAGCAATTCCCCAGTGGCACCAGTGTCCAATCTAATTCCTGCGAACACTTGCTCAAGTGTTAACCCAACACTCTCCGGGTGTGGAGCATAATGAGAGTTGATCCTAACTTCAACACACCTTCTGCCGTCTCCCTGATTAAATGCAGACTCCCAACCCAAGGGGACCGTCAACACAGGTAATACAGTAAATAATCTTATATCTGGCTGCAATTGCCACCCAATATGCCAGTGCAAAAGAAAGCTACAAACGCAGTTATCACACGGCATGAAAGAAAAAAAGGAATGCAATTCACATTAGCTTCTATTCAGCTGCTCCGTAAAGCAGGAAGAAGGGAGGGGTGAGGAGCGTGAAGAACCAGCGTGTATAAGGTCAGACAGGTCACAACGCTGGAAATACCTCTCACTCTGCCTTTCTCCCTCTACACGCTTGTTATTCTCGCGTCAAGAGAAATAGAGAATTGGAATTAGAAAACAGGCAGTAGCACAGCAAATAACAATAATATACCGTATTTAGCAAAATAAAAGAAACAGAATTAAGTACCTGAAAACAATAAGGGATATAAACAAAGTTAAAACATATCACATATGAGTAATAAACATTTTTAGGATAAGTAGGAAAAGGGAAACAGAAAGCAAGAGAAATAGAGAGAGCAAATGAGAATAATTAAATCAGTCTACCTGAGAGTTTCCAGGTTTGTGTTCCCCGTGATCTGACGCAAGCGGCCAGTGCCCCGAGGTGGAGCACACGGTGAGACAAAGGCTCAACTTACCGCGGTTTCGTGTGGTTCACCCAAGAAAATGGCAGCATGTTTGTTCAGATCAGGATGAACAAAAAGGAGGAAAAAATTAAAATCAAAAATAACCTCGGGGTGGAGGAAATGAGCTGGGGCCTCCAAATGATAAAGCCAGCAAACGGGCTTCAATGCTTATGCTAACCAGAATAGACTGATTTGTAAAATAATAAACTTGGATCGGCACCGACCAGTTCTTTCTGGACGCTCAGAGAGAAAGACGCATCAGGCAGGTCTTCCTAGAGAGAGTCACACACTTTATTAGGGGGGTCAGATTATATAACCAATTCAAGCACACTCATACAATGGGATATTATATAACAGGATAATACGTGGCAAGATGGCGGAGACATAGTCATACGAAAAATATACAAAAATGCAAGTTATGCGCCAGGACCAGATGTAGACCTATCAACACCTTCATAGAGATTTGACTCCTAATCAATGAATGTTCTTATTCACCGGTCATAAACCATTTGCTATAGTCATTAGACATCTGTTTGCTGCACTTTATGCGCTCAGGGTCACGGTCCGCTGACTCTACGCCGACTGCATGACTATTATTCTTCTAGGGGAAGACAAAGAGACAGTATAGGAAATGTTTTGCTATACTCCCATACCTGTGTCTGCATATTTTTCTATGTTCTCATTCCCCAACCATTGCCATATTATATTACTAAAGGGTATATAAAGTTTAAAAGAAATATTAAAAGGAATAGGATGATAAGCTACAAAATGGCTCCTAGAAGGACAAAATGGCTGCCAATACAGAGTAGATACGAGAACCAGCCAACTTCTTTAACATGTGTCCATGATTTCATTGCAACCAGAGATCTGCAAACAATATCTGCACAGATATCTGTCTGTGTGACGTGGCCCTATGGAACGGAATACGTCCATGATGGCAGGGATAAGAGCATCTTGGCTAATGGATTCAGATATCCCCTTCACTCGTAGATTGTTACATCTTTCCATGTTTTCATGGTCTTCTAAAGTTAAAAAGATCTGATTAAGGTGATCTTCATGGTGTTGTAAACTTAACACTGTGGAGTTAGAGTGTTGGACCATGTCAGAATGGGAAGACTCTAGCAATTCGACACGGTGGCCCATCTGTGAGAGGTCCTGCTTGATATCTGAAAGTTCTTTAAGGACCGGCTCAATGGCTTTATTCAGAATCCTCTAAAGGAAAGATCTAGTGAGTAGAGGATTTTTGGATGTTTCTTCAGTCTCTACGTCACTTTCAGGTTCAGATTCGGTGGGGTCATTGGTGAGAAGTTGTCGAGATGTTTTAGATGTAGAAGACACACCAGCTTGTTTCCTCAGAAACTTATCCAAGTCTGCCTGAGTAGCGGCGTTGACGGATTTGGAATTTGAGTTTACTGATTTGTTTGTGGATTTCACCATTTTAAGGAAGAGCGAGAGTTAAATATTATGTGGTTCTTATAGTCCGTTAGCCTCTATGGTGTATTCAGGCATTACACGATAAGTATATATCAATAGTCACAGGAAAAGTAGTAAGCGTATGGAGATCCAGAGGATGCTATACTGCAGTACCATATGGCGCCTAGCACCTCAGGGGTTAACAAGGAATTATTAGATCTGAGTGCTGCAGAAACTGTAGAGTAGTGGCGCTGTAACCCTGTACGAAGGGACAAAGCAGCACAGTTATGATGTCCTCTCTGTAGCAGTCCACAGCTGGTCAGGGCCTCCCTGTGATGACAAAATGTGATGCCAGCCACCCACTTATATACACTCTGGAATCTGAGATATAAGGTCCTGTAAGGGCCGAGGTGGTATATTTTCCAGGAGATTATGTAGGGTAAAATTGGTCTCCCTCAGTGCAGCAGCACCAAGTAGCTCCAGGGCAGCTCCTCTCTCTGTCTCCCAGCCAGGCACAGTCTATGTTAAATGCGGCAGCATTAGGGGGAGGGGGGGGAGCAGGGGAATTGAGCCGACGATGTCAGCGCCTCTCTGTACCTGAATGTCTCTGCCGTCCCTCGGACTCAGCTGACAACCGGGTGGATGCAGTGGTCCCGGTCCGCTTAGTCACCCCCTCCGAGGTCGGGTCCGGCGTTCCCCGGTGTCGCGGGTCAAAGGGTCCTGTCCAGCACTCACCAGCTTCAGGACCAGCACTACCCGCAGAGACCGGGCACGTCACGAGCGCCAACAGATCCGGAACTCTTCACCGATGCCGCCCCGACTGAATGCAGAAGCCGCTGGATGTGTGGACCCGCCGCGGGCTTCAGTAATCCTCCATCACGGCTTGTCTCACCCGCTCCCCACGAGCAGACAGGTGTACCGGCACCAGCCCCCCCTGCAGCATTTATTCCAGAGAGCCTGCAGACAGGCAAGTAATGAGGGTTAGATGCAGGCCTGACGTCCCTGGGCGGCCACACTTTACACCCTCAATCTCTTTCTCTAAAGATTTCAGTGACTCAGAATTTAATTCTATTAGTAACTTCATATACCCCTTAGAGCAATCTGTTGATAACTCCTCCCATTTCTTTTTCACTTTGCTGTTCTCAACTTTGAATTAAGGGAAGACTTGTATTCACAAGCCCCTGGGTATCATACCATTAGCTAGGTACCGTTTCATGAAAGATTTGTTCCACCAAAGTTTGGTTCTTTGGTTCAGTAAATGTTTAAGTTTTGTCACTGAAGTTTATACCGCTGTTGGACTCAGATCACTAGGTAGTCTGATTTCGTCGTTGAACAATTGATCTAATTTGTGCCGCCAAGCTTCTTCATGTGCGGTGTAATCCATTGGTTTGGGCAGCGAGACTGTGAGAGTACACAGAACAAGAGTCAATATTATACCAAATTTTGCTACCCAGTCAATGTTTTTAATTATAAGAGATATACTGTATTTAGATTTACAAATGCATTATTTTAATGTTTCCTTAAAAAACATATGTAAAATCGGCATTTCATAGAAAACAGTATGTAGGATAATACAAGAACATCAGAAGAGTTTTTTCTTTTTTTTTTTTTTTTAGAACTTTTTCAAGGGGATAAAGTGCACAAAGACATGAAAAAGGACCATTAAAATT
Source organism: Allobates femoralis (assembly GCA_033576535.1). Lineage (NCBI taxonomy): Eukaryota > Metazoa > Chordata > Amphibia > Anura > Aromobatidae > Allobates > Allobates femoralis. Next base: position 242,421,282 of record JARQOC010000003.1, read on the forward strand.
TCCCAGTTTAAGAAATAGTGTACTCCCTGTAGTTTTGCAAATTTGGGTAAATATGGGTAAATATGGTTTAATATTAGAGGAAAATTAAATTCCTCTACTATTAAACCATACTTACCCAAAGTGGCAAAACTACAGGGAGTACACTATCTCTTAAATTGGGAAAATTTAATGGTCCTTTTTCATGTCTTTGTGCACTTTATAACCTTGAAAAAATTCTAAATAAAAAAACCTCTTGTGATGTACTTGTATTAATTGCTTATTACAAGGCACATATACGGGGCTGTAGTTTTATGCATAGCCACGCCTCCTGATGAAGCTGCTCCGGCAATGAAACATATGTCGCGGTACGGAGGGGTGCCTGCTCTCTTCTTCCCAGCATATCCAGCATATTCTATACCCACCATGTCTCAAGGTAATTTCACCTATAACATGTTATTATAAGATGGTCTTATAGTCTGACTCTAGGACTCTGGTTTGGGACTAGGCCATTCCCAAGCTTGGGTGGGATATAGGGTTCCACTGTGATGAGATTTTTTGTGAACTGTCTGGGATGAGGTTAGCAACCCCCTCTTCATTCCAGTGGTTATCTTTTTTATGTGTACCACTCCCCAGTCATTTTGTATTTCACCGGGGTATTTTTTCTTGTAATTCTTTCTTTGGTTGTATGTTAAATAAAAATTTATATTATGCATTGGATCACATAGTTTGTGACTCCTTTTCTCTAGATTCAGGGGGGAAATAAAGGTTTTAATTTTTAGGTCTATAAATAGTAAAGAATATTTATATAAAAGGAGAGATGCACAGCAAAAAGTCAAAAGAGGGTGCCATCAGGTGATGATCATCAATCAAGGTAGAGAAAGACCCTGCATATACAATTGCGCACACCAAAATAATATTAAAAAAATGAAAACTTTATGACATATATATTAACAACACAAAAACACCAATTAAAAGCAATTTAAACAATGTGGATCAAGAGCCACATTGTTAGTATATCTAATATATAAAGCTAAATGTGTGTATGTATGTGTGTGTGTGGGTGTAAAGCCGGGATTGGCATCTACACCGTCAGAACTACAGCCACAAAATTTTGCACAGTCACACATCTGGACCCCGGGAGCATCATAGGCTATGTTGTGAACCGAAATTTTAACCCTGCGCGTTCCAGTTCACCAAACAATTTTGCCCCTATCTACATAATGGGGAAAAAGTGAATGGAAAAGTGTTGGAGGAAAATCGACAGCTGCCAGCTACAGCCACAAAATGTTGCACAGTCACACGTCTGGACCCCGGGAGCGTCATAGGCTATGTTGTGAGGTGAAATTTTAACCCCGCGCATTCCAATTCACCAAACAATTTTGCCCCTATCTACATAATGGGGGAAAAGTGACAGTTCCCAGTTGACAGTTGTGAATGAGAGGGGCTTAATGACAGCACCAAAGACTAACAGCATATACCAGCATATAGTCACTAAGGTGGGACCCCAACATGGGATTTTCACCACGCACGGGGACATGTATACATACCACCCGCACACAAAGAGTAACAGCAAGTGTATAGTCGCTAAGGTGCAGCCCCAACATTGAATACTCACCACGCACCCGAACACACACACACCACAAAGAGACACACACAACACAGAGACACACACACCCCTACGGGGACACACACCCTATAGCGACACATGCACTCAACCCACAGGGACACACACCACAAAGAGACACACACAACACAGACACACACACCACACAGACCCCTCCCCCCACAGGGACACACACACACATAGCCACCCTATAGGGACACATGCACTCACCCCACAGGGCACACACACACACCTCAAAGAGACACACACACACCACACAGACCCCCCACAGGGACACACACACATACACACCCTATAGGGACACATGCACTCACCCCACAGCGACACACACACACACCACAAAGAGACACACACAACACAGAGACACACACACCCCACACAGACACCCCCCACAGGGACACACATACACACCCTAGAGGGACACATGCACTCACCCCACAGGGACACACACACCACAAAGAGACAGACACAACACAGATACACACACACACCACACAGACCCCCCCTACAGGGACAAACACACAAACACACCCTATAGGGACACATGCACTCACCCCACAGCAACACACACACACCACAAAGAGACAAACACAACAGAGACACACACCATACAGACCCCCCCCCCACAGGGACACACACACATGCACACCCTATAGGGACACATGCACTCACCTCACAGGGACACACACATACACACACCCCAGGGACACACACACCACACAGACAGACACAGATGTGCACAAATCACCTCACACAACTCGCCTCATACGTGTGCTATCTTTAATTTCCAAACATAAACATCTGATTAAAAACAGCCAATGTGCAACACATGTGCCATATAGGGAATTAAGGCAGATGTCAGTCACATGAGCTGTCTATTATGTGTACGTGTGAGGTAACATATACTGCCCGGCCGGGGGGAGGGTTTACTCTTGGGTGGAGATTTATCAGGCTGCCTATAGCAATCAATCATAGCTCAGCTTCTATTTTTCTACAGGTCATTAATATGACATATTCAAATTCTATTTTGTTATAGCTAACAGCAGTTATTTATTAACCCGGGCATAGCCGGGTACTACAGCTAGTATGTAATAAAGTTGTCAATTTTAATATTATTTCGGTGTGCCCATTTGTATCTGCAGGGTCTTTCTCTACCTTGATAAATAGTAAAGAAGACACAACACAGAGAGAGAACATTTTATTAGAATTAAAACCACAAACACGTATCTGGACTTCATCTTTATTTCTCCCTCATACCCATCCTCAATCCTCTGCGAGGTCTTCTTGACTGAAGGATGCAAATAAATAAATTGCTGATTGATTTCGGGTTTGGATGTACTGCATATATCGTACATATATCTTACATATAGTGCTGGAGTTATATAACTTCTGTTCATGCTCTAAAAGTTTTCAATTAAAGGATTGTAAACAAAAAATACAGACAGTTATGCCATACATTTAATGGATACATCATGAAAAGTTCATGAGCAGCTCATGACATGCATTTGTGAGCTAGTCTATGGGTGATGAATGCTTGTGTATACAACATCCTCCATTTACTGCATACTTTGAGATGTTTGCACAATGGACTTATATCTCAATTGGTATAAAAGGTTTTTTTTAAAAGAACCATCCCTAAACATTGCTATTGCTACATCTGTACTAAATTAAATTTGATAAATTCTTTGTAAATAAGACTCTACTATCCTTGAAAAAAAGACATTCTAAAATAAATAGTGTTCTGCAAGGTTTCCAGAGATTAATTACCCGCATAATCATTTGAATTTATGCACATGCAAAATTTTTAAATAATTCAAATGCCATAAAATTTGAGTATAAAATAGGTATCTATTCCCTTGATGATCTTCCATTGGACTCACAACAAAATAGTTTTAATTTGCCATTATAAATTTGGAAAATACATTTTGTTAATTACAAAGTAGGAGAAATAATATACTGCATGATAATTGCTTATTATTAATCATGCCAAGTATTCTTATGAATTTTCTTCCACTTGAGGAAGACGCTTGGAGAGCGTAGAAACGCGTTGTGGTCTAAAGGACCCTGCCTTTTTATTGTACAAATAAAGCTGAGAGGTAATTATTCATAATAGCCTTGGTGCCGGTTGATTCCCTAGCGCTCACACAAATACCTATTACTTTCTTGAAATATATGTAATAACTGATGGACACAATAATATTTCAGGATTGAAATGAGGTTTATTGTACTAACTGAAAATGTGAAATATGCATTATTTCAAAAATTGACAGGTGCAAAAGTATGGGCGCCTCAACAGAAAAGTGACATTAATATTTAGTAGATCCACCTTTTGCAAAAATAACAGCCTCTAGTTGCTTCCTGTAGCTGTTAATGATTTCCTGGATCCTGGATGAAGGTATTTTTGACCATTCCTCTTTACAAAACAATTCCAGTTCAGTTAAGTTTGATGGTCGCCGAGCATGGACAGCCCGCTTCAAAACATCCCACAGATGTTCAATGATATTCAGGTCTGGGGACTGGGATGAATGCCTGAGTAGATTTGGAGCGGTGTTTTGCATCATTGTGTTGCTGAAAGATCCATCCCTGGCGTAACTTCAACTTTGACACTGATTCTTGAACATTATTCTCAAGAATCTGCTGATACTGAGTGAAATCTATGCGACCCTCAACTTTAACAAGATTCCCGGTGCCGTCATTGGGCCACACAGCATGGATATATAGAATGGATATTTAAACCTCCTCAGAAACTATGGCTGTCAATACAGGAACAAACTACTCCTGTGCCGCTTCGTTGCCTAGCTCTAATGATGGACTTCCATGACAAATCTCTCCCTTTTACCAACGTTTTAACTAAAGCAGTCATCAATGTTTGGGCTAAGGAAAATGCCATAATGATTCCTCCCTTGTCACCTATCCTAACCCTTCAAGATATCGTGGGTACTTTGTTGACAAACACCCTACATACTAACGATATTAACCCTACTTCCACACACTCCCCTGCTATCCCATTAGAACGGGTGTTCTCAGACGGAGCACTTCTCTCTTACAGTGCCTACAAGTAGTATTCAACCCCCTGCAGATTTAGCTGGTTGACACATGCGGAATTAACTTGGCATTGTGACATTTGGACTGTAGATCAGCCTGGAAGTGGGAAATGCACTGCAGCCAAAAAGATTTTTCATTTTTTTTTTTTTTTTTTTTTTAAGCGTTAAAAGTTAATTCAGAAGGACATTTATTATTCAACCCCTCAAACCACCAGCATTCTGTTTGGTCCCCCTAAAGTATTAAGAAGTAGTTCAGGCACAAAGAACAATGAGCTTCACATGTGTGGATTAATTATCTCGTTTGCCAGCCTTTTCTGACTATTTAAGACCCTCCCCAACCTTGTGAACAGCACTCATACATGGTCAACATGGGAAAGACAAAGGAGCATTCCAAGGCCATCAGAGACAAGATCGTGGAGGGTCACAAGGCTGGCAAGGGGTACAAAATCCTTTCCAAGGAGTTGGGCCTACCTGTCTCCACTGTTGGGAGCATCATCCGGAAGTGGAAGGCTTATGGAACTACTGTTAGCCTTTTACGGCCTGGACAGGCTTTGAAAGTTTCCTCCCGTGCCGAGGCCAGGCTTGTCCGAAGAGACAAGGCTAACCCAAGGACAACAAGGAAGGAGCTCTGGGAAGATCTCATGGCAGTGGGGACATTGGTTTCAGTCAATACCATAAGTAACGTACTCCACCGCAATGGTCTCCGTTCCAGACGTACCTTTACTTTCAAAGCGTCATGTCAAGGCTCGTCTACAGTTTGCTCATGATCACTTGGAGGACTCTGAGACAGACTGGTTCAAGGTTCTATGGTCTGATGAGACCAAGATCGAGATCTTTGGTGCCAACCACACACGTGACGTTTGGAGACTGGATGGCACTGCATACGACCCCAAGAATACCATCCCTACAGTCAAGCATGGTGGTGGCAGCATCATGCTGTGGGGCTGTTTCTCAGCCAAGGGGCCTGGCCATCTGGTCCGCATCCATGGGAAGATGGATAGCACGGCCTACCTGGAAATTTTGGCCAAGAACCTCCACTCCTCCATCAAGGATCTTAAGATGGGTCGTAATTTCATCTTCCAACAAGACAACGACCCAAAGCACACAGCCAAGAAATCCAAGGCCTGGTTCAAGAGGGAAAAAATCAAGGTGATGGAGTGGCCTAGTCAGTCTCCTGACCTTAACCCAATTGAAAACTTGTGGAAGGAGCTCAAGATTAAAGTCCACATGAGACACCCAAAGAACCTAGATAACTTGGAGAAGATCTGCATGGAGGAGTGGGCCAAGATAACTCCAGAGACCTGTGCCGGCCTGATCAGGTCTTATAAAAGACGATTATTAGCTATAATTGCAAACAAGGGTTATTCCACAAAATATTAAACCTAGGGGTTGAATAAAAATTGACCCACACTTTTATGTTTAAAATTTATTAAAATTCAACTGAGCAACATAACTTTTTGGTTTGTAAGATTTATGCTTCTGTTAATAAATCCTACTCTCGTTGGCAGTTTGAAGGCTCTAACTTATTTGCATCTTATCAAACCACCTAAATCTGCAGGGGGTTGAAGACTACTTGTAGGCACTGTATAAAGAGCTGCAACAATTGGATAACATACCCACTATGTCTATTCTTCAATACATAAAATTGAAAACTTATGTTCGGAAACATATAAAATGAATTCTCCCTACCAGACCCCTAACTCTCTTTGAGAATTTATGTGCACAAACACAAGAACCTCACAGATTACTATCCCTTCTGTACAAACTTTTACTAAACGATCAAGTGCACATCAAAAGAGCTTTCCTGAGCTTATAGGAATGAGATCTACAGTTGTGGCCAAAAGTATTGACACCCCTGCAATTCTGTCAGATAATACTCAGTTCTTCCTGAAAACGATTGCAATCACAAATTCTTTGGTATTACTATCTTCATTTAATTTGTCTTCAATGAAAAAACACAAAAGATCATTTCACACAAAACTCCAAAAATGGGCCAGGCAAAAGTATTGGCACCCTCAGCCTAATACTTGGTTGCACAACCTTTAGCCAAAATAACTGCAATCAAGCGCTTCCGGTAACCATCAATGAGTTTCTTACAATGCTCTGCTGGAATTTTAAACCATTCTTCTTTAGCAAACTGCTCCAGGTCCCTGATATTTGAAGGGTGCCTTCTCCAAACTGCCATTTTTAGATCTCTCCACAGGAGTTCTATGGGATTCAGGTCTGGACTCATTGCTGGCCACCTTAGAAGTCTCCAGTGCTTTCTCTCAAACCATTTTCTAGTGCTTTTTGAAGTGTGTTTTGGGTCATTGTCCCGCTGGAAGACCCATGACCTCTGAGGGAGACCCAGCTTTCTCACACTGGGCCCTACATTATGCTGCAAAATTTGTTGGTAGTCTTCAGACTTCATAATGCCGTGCACACGGTCAAGCAGTCCACTGCCAGAGGCAGCAAAGCAACCCCAAAACATCAGGGAACCTCCGCCATGTTTGACTGTAGGGACCGTGTTCTTTTCTTTGAATGTCTCTTTTTTCTCCTGTAAACTCTATGTTGATGCCTTTGCCCAAAAAAACTCTACTTTTGTCTCATCTGACCAGAGAACATTCTTCCAAAACGGGGTTCAAATATAGCAAGTGGAGAAGGAACCGGGCACTGACCTGCTTTTAGTCTCTCGTGTTGCACAGCGGCGTTGATGAAATCCTGTTGCTCAGCTGGAGAGTTAATTTTTGCAGACCTTAAAGTGAGGAGAACAGCGGCACTCAGGGGATCTATTTTTACATACCGGCTTTATTGTGCTTTTTCGGGTTACATCTTAGATGCTGGGCAGGGAGGTGCAGGGGGAGCAACGTTCCGTTTCGCGGACTTCCGCTTCCAAGCGGACCGTTGCTCCCCCTGCACCTCCCTGCCCAGCATCTAAGATGTAACCCGAAAAAGCACAATAAAGCCGGTATGTAAAAATAGATCACCTGAGTGCCGCTGTTCTCCTCACTTTATATTCTTCCAAAATGGCTTTCTCAGGTAAGTTTTGGTAAACTCCAGCCTGGAGGATTTTTTATGTTTCAGGGTAAGAAGTGGAATCTTCATGGGTATCCTACCATACAGTCACGTTTCATTCAGACGCCGACGGATAGTACGAGTTTACACTGTTGTACCCTCGGATTGCAGGGCAGCTTGAACTTTTTTGGATGTTAGTTGAGGTTCTTTATCCACCAACCGCACAATCTTGCGTTACAATCTCTTGTCAATTTTTCTTTTCCGTCCACATCTAGCGAGGTTAGCCACAGTGCCATGGGCTTTAAACTTCTTGATGACACTGCGCACGGAAGACACAGGAACATTCAGGTCTTTGGAGATGGACTTGTAGCCTTGAGATTGCTTCCTTACAATTTGGTTCTCAAGTTCCTTAGTCTTCTTTCTTTTGTCCATGCTCAATGTGGTACACACAAGGACACAGGACAGAGGTTGAGTCAACTTTAATCCATGTCAACTGGCTGCAAGTGTGATTTAGTTATTTACAACACCTGTTAGGTGCCACAGGTAAGTTACAGGTGCTGTTAATTACACAAATTAGAGAAGCATCACATGATTTTTTTAACAATGCCAATAATTATGTCCACCCCCTTTTTTATGTTTGGTGTGGATTTATATCCAATTTGGCTTTAGGACAATTCTTTTTGTGTTTTTCATTGAAGACAAAGTAAATGAAGATAATAATACCAAAGAATTTGTGATTGCAATCATTTTCAGGAAGAAACTGAGTATTATCTGACAGAATTGCAGGGGTGTCAATGTTTTTGGCCATAACTGTACAAATCAAATTCACAGAAGCTCAAATCAAACAAATCTACTGTAGGTCTCATGGTCCTTCACTCTGTGTAAAAATACAAGAGAATTCATATAAAGTGGTAACTCGTTGGTATCGCACTCCTGTGCTTCTGCATAAATGGTGTAATAGTGTGACGGATACGTGTTGGAGGTGTGGCCTGCATCTGGGATCATATCTACATATTTGGTGGCAGTGCCCCTGTATACAACGCTATTGCATAATTGAAGAGATAATAACTGAGGTCATAGCTCGAAACTAGCATCTAATATAATTGCTGCAAGCAGACTTCTCATAGCAGCCCTATGGAACTCTACTCAAATCCCTACAAAATCACAGGTTATTTGCGAAATAGACTCCATATATATAGATATAGATATAGAGATAGCCGCCTTATCCTTTAGCTCCTATCCCCTTTTCGAACTCACATGGACACCGTGGCTGTACTACAGATCGAAACCAGAATTCTTAGAGGCCCTCATGAAAGCCTAAATACTCACTTTAACTGAGACATGAACTAATATACTATCGATATAGACACTATGGAAAGAACTATACTAAAATAACAGAAGTGAAAATGACATTTCTATGGAGTGCCACATACCACCCCTTATAATGTTACCCCATTTACTAATATAATATATTATGCTTAATTTTTTGAATCCGCTATCCTTATACACCCCTTTTCTTTCTAATTGATTCAGTTTTGAACAAAAACTGTGTCGATCTTTTCCTTTTTCATTCTTATCTATGTTACAATAGACTGTTAAATTGTAATTCTTTTTGTAACCTTGTATAATTTCTCAAATATAATCTTGAATTAATGTATACCACATTCTACTATACTAAAATTGTTTGTTATTTGCTGCTTTTCTAAGGTTTAATAAAAATAACATTAAAAGAAAGATAAGTTAAGCCTTACATTTGTGGTTACTATTGACAGGACACTAATTCCACCCACTGACTAATACATCTACATCTACATCTCTATTTGTAACCGTGGCATAAACCTATATCTGTATAGCAGGTGTATATGAGAAACTAGATGACTAATATCTCAATATATTATCCTTTGTTTGGGGGGCTTATGATCTTTCTATGTCTATTTTGCATATAGTGTTGATCATTTTTTTCCACCTTGTTCCCTGAACATCAATCGATTCTAGCATCCCCAGTCTCTATCTTTAATTAAGGTAATTATTATGGAACCCTTTGTAAATCTTTGCTGTTACCAATTGAACTTAGTCGATTACCATATGAACTGTGGGCATTCTCAGCTTCTGTTTAATAGATCTACTATTGTTTTTCCCAAAACTAGCTTTTAGGGTACTATGTGAGAGCAATAACTCATTTTGATATACTAGTTCACTGTTTTTTATAATGTGTCTATCCACAGTTAATAAAACACTAAAAAGGGGAAAAAGAAGAGCAATAGGGTCTTATCATTTATAAGTGTAGGGACTAGATCTGACTAGCCACTCATCTGGGGGGGGGGGGTGTAGCACACAACCAGTGTCAAGGTATGAGAAGAATGCTGCCGCAAGGTCCACACCCAAAAAACGATCAACGTAGTTAGAAGTTACAAAGGATGGACGGTGTTCACAGATCTGTGCTACACTGTGCACCGGCTTTATCCGCTTTTCTGGATCACTTGTTCCTTGGATTGGAAACTCGGCTGCACGGGGAGTTACCTGAAGAATTGGGCTATTCTTCAGGTAATATAGTATATATACTGTATACATACATATATTTTTTTTTGTAGATACCTACTCTATTTTCTGGTGTGCACATCTCTTTAAGCACTGTCTTTTTCTTTCTCTTTTCTTGGTTATCCATGTGTATGTGAATGCCTGTATGTGTATGCTTGTATGTGTATGTGTGTTTGTCTCCATGTCTTCATACTGTATGTGTACAGTTCTGAGTAACGTATGCATGCATATCTGTGTATATATAATTGTATGTATTTTTTATAAAATGTGTGAATGTTAGGGGCATATCTGAGGGGTGGCATGGGGCACTGACAGCATATGTGGAGATAGTAAGAAGAGTGACCAGGCAAATATGTGAGGAGACAGTATGGGGGTAGAAGAGAGAGGGGGCTGCATGGGGTGACAGTTTGATGGCACAGCAAGGAAAGGATAATATATTGAGGAGGGAGAGTGTGATGAGGGGGCAATATATAGAGACTGGACACTATAGGGGGGAGCACAGTGTGAGAAGACAGTGTGAAGGGGAGCTCACTATGGAAAGGAGGGGGAGGTGTGGACAGTATATCCCATAAGAGGGACTGTGTGTAAATCATATTTTGTGCATGGAACAATGTAGAGGAGCAATTATTCTGGAGCATTATAATCATTTTACTATCTTTAAGGGCATCATGCCTGGATGTGCTGCAGAAGACGGGAGAAAATGGAAATCTGCAGACACGAGCTGTGGATGTGAAAAGTCATCACGGTGTCTGGACAAGATGAAGAAAGAAAAAGATAATGACTCTAATCGGAGAAGATCTCACATATAAGGTACCTGGATGTAAATGTTTCTGATTCTGCCTCCGTCTCATCAGTGCTGTGGTTCCTGTGTGATCTACAGTCTGATGACCGATGAAAACAACTCTCAGTATCTTCTTACAATTGTTAAGCATATACTGGCAGTTGGAGCTTCATGCAATACAACAGTATAAGGGGCTGACCTGACATTATAATTTGATGGTGATCCTGGAGCTCAAATTCATTTAAAAATAGTGGCCCCGGTGATTTAGTCATGTACTGATGGTTCTATTGGTTTATTTATGTACTATTGATGGTCCAGTTTATTTATTCACATACTAATGGTGGCCCTTGTGATGTATTTAACTACTGGTTGCTGTGGTGATGTATGTCTGTACAGCTGGTGGTTCTTGTGATGTATTTCTGTACTAATGGGTGTTGTGATGGTGTATTTATGTACTGTTGGTGGTTCTGATGCTGTATTTATGTACTGATGGTGGTTCTGATTATGTATTTCTGTACTGATGAGGGTAGTGGTACTGTGATTCTGTACTGATGAGGGTTTTAGTGATAAATGTTAGTACTGCTGGAAGTTCTGGTGATGTAACTTGTGCAGTTATTGATTCTGATCCATATCATGTAAGATTATGTGACATATGGCTATGTGAATAAAGTGTTGCTCCATCTGACAATTTAAGTTAATATATTTTTATTTGTTAGGAACAGTAAAGGAAATGTAAAAGTTTGTGATGAAACTTTGCAGTCACACTGTCATTGCAGACTTCTAAATTCTCAGCGTGTGCACTAACTAGATCAATGGATGTTTGACAGGTTATAGTTACACTCAGCAACTAATTTTCTGGAAGAATCTATTTCAGGTATATGATGACCCCCGTCACATGACTCCGTCACATGACCCCCGTCACATGACCTCCATCACATAGCCAGGGGGCCCACAGAGTCTGAACAGCCCCGGGCCCTGGCTACCATGACAAAATGGCCGGCAGGGGCTTCAGAGACCTTGTGAGGCCATATATACCAGAATGATGATGCATGTGACTGGCGAAGGCGAATGGACAAGGTGCAGAAAAATGCTCTAGTGGGTCTGATTTAGATTTGGATATCAGAAAAGCTTTTGTAATATGTAGTTGTTATTTTAGAATAGATAAATAGAAGCAATAAAAAATATGGATCTTCCCTTTACTAAAACAGTAAAATAGTGATACATTAATGTATACTACCGTTCAAAAGTTTGGTGTCACCCAGACAATTTTTATTTATCAAATGAGTTGCAAGATGAATACAAAATATAGTCCAGAAATTCACAAGGTTAGAAATAATGATTTTTATTTGAAATTATAATTTTATCCTTCAAACATAGCTTTCGTCAAAGAATGCTCTCCTTGTAGCAATTACAGCATTGCAGACTTTTGGCATTCTAGCTGTTATTTTGTTGAGGTAATCTTGAGAAATTTCACTTCATGCTTCCTGAAGCCCCTCCCACAAGGTGGATTGGCTTGATGGGCCCTTTTTGCATACCATACGGTCAAGCTGCTCCCACAAAAGCTCAATGGGGTTGAGATCTGGTGACTGAGCTGGCCACTCCATTACAGATAGAATACCAGCTGCCTGTTTCTTCCCTAAATAGTTAATGCATAATTTGGAGGTGTGCTTTGGGTCATTATCCTGTTGTAAGATGAAATTGGCTCCAATCAAGCACTGTCCACATGGTATGGCATGGGGTGGCAAAATGGAGTGATAGCCTTCCTTATTCAAAATCCCTTTTACCTTGTACAAACCTCCCACTTTACCAGCACCAAAGCAACCCCAGACCATAACATTATCTCCACTATGCTTGACAGATGGCGTCAGGCACTCTTCCAGCATCTTTTCAGTTGTTCTGCGTCTCAAATATTTTTCTGAGTGATCCAAACACCTCGAACTTTGATTCGACTGTCCATAAAACTTTTTCCCAATCTTCCTCTGTCCAATGTTTGTGTTCTTTTGCCCATATTAATCTTTTCCTTTAATAGTCAATCTCAGATATGGCTTTTTCTTTGCCACACTAACCTGAAGGCCAGCAACCCGGAGTCACCTTTTCACTGTAGACGTTTGTACGAGGGTGTATAGAAATATGCCTATTGGTGGTGACTGTCAGTGAAGGCCACGCCTGTGGCGATGATATTTGAACACTAGATGTCAGTGACACTCACTGTTGTTGTAAATTTTATAAAGTTTAAACAAAACAATACTTTAATAATTTTATGAAGGCTGCGATGTGAATAATAGACGAACTGTGATAAAAAAATACATTTTTGCTGCTGGATTTAATACTTTTATTGCATCACTGCTCTGTCACTCAATCTGAGGATTGATAGAGTTTTTGTGACTACCATCGGCTGTGAGGCTGAGCTGCTGGTAGGCAGCACCCGAGAAACCCCGAGACCCTTAACCCCTATACAGGGATCTGGAATTACAGCAGAGCCCAGGTGGTAGCTGCCTATTATGAGCAACAGAGCAGGAAGGTCGCCAGGGGAAAAAATCAAGACCCGAAAAACGAAGTCAGAAGTCCGAGTCAAAACCAAGAGGGCAGCGAAGGTACAAAATCATCAGGCATTAGCAGAGTTGAAAATCCAGGCAAGGGTCAAGGGCAAAACCAAGAGGGCAGCTGAGGTACAAAATCGACAGGAAGAAGCAGAGTCAGAAATCCAGGCCAAGGTCAGAGACAAAACTACACACACACTATATCACTGGGAAACCAAAACTATATCTGGCGGCCTGCAAGACAGGCTCCAATGTATTTGAAGGGCACGGTTACCTCCCATAGGCAGGAGCTCACAGCCTGATGATCTCATCCGGACCGCCCCTAGAACCAGGCCAGATGGTAATGCACGACTGGCTCCACCCACCCCACTTCTGACAGAAGAACGAAGGCTGCGCCTGACAGACACCTCTGCAGGGCCCGCTCCTCTGTGACCAACACCACCCAAAGGAGAAACACGTCAGCGCTCAGCGACAGAGGCAGACGTCGCAGGAGCAGATCCATATGAGGACAAGGCCCTCTTATCACCGGCGCCATCCGCCGAAGGAATCCGGCTCCTCCCAGCGACCGAGGCAAGAACACCAGCCACCGAGTCCAATGGCGATGTGACAGTTTTGTTCTGGTTGTTGGTTCTCATGGAGACAAGGAAAGTATAGACGGAGAGGGGTGGCATTTTTGGCCAAAGGGAAGACATCCCATTACTGGGACCAGGGATGTGTGGCTATTCTTCTAGCAAGAACAACACGATATATTTTTTTTTTGTTTGTACGAGTTGTTGGGTTAAAAATTGTACTGTTTATTTTATTCACTTTTCTTCCCCATACAAACAGTGGTGAGTTTTGTTACGATAATTCTGGTTATTGTTTTACCTTTGTTTGGGAAGCTCATTTTTACTGCCAGTGGCATCACTGTATCAAAACGGATTCAAATCCCCGCTGTTGCCGGGGGTGTTACACGTTGTCACTGGCGTTTTGCGTGCACTATTTAATGAAGCTGCCAGTTGAGAAGCTGTGAGGTGTTAATTTCACAAATTAGAGACTCTAATGTATTTGTCTTGTTGTGCAGTGGGGCCTTCCACTTCTCTTTCTACTATGGTTAGAGCCTATTTGTGCTCTCCTCTGAAGGGAGTAGTACACTGTAGTAGGAAATCTTCAGTTTCTTGGCAACCTCTTGCATGGAATAGCCTTAATTTCTAAGAGCAAGAATAGACTGTTGAGTTTCACATGAAAGTTCTCTTTTTCTGGCAATTTTGGGAGTTTCATACCGTGTTTCCCCGAAAATAAGTCACCCCCGAATATAAGTCAGGGCAGGGCTGGCGCAGAATTTTCCAATATAAGTCATACCCCGATTATAAGACAGGGTGATTTATATTCGGGGAATACGGTATAAGACAGGGGGGGGCGCGGGGGGTGGGGGGCGCTGCGCAGTATTTCCTACCTTGTCCCCCAGTCTGCTGTGCCTTGTGATTCCCCCTGCTTCAGTTCCATCATCATCGGTGCTGGGGGCTGCCATCTTGCTTCTTCTCTCCGCCCCCAGCCAGTGATGTCAGAGCAGGCCGCGCTGTGATTAGCTAGCACCCGTGATCACGTGTCACGGGTGCTAGCCAATCACAGCGCGGACTGCTCTGACATCACTGGCCGGGGGCGGAGAGAAGAAGCAAGATGGCAGCCCCCAGCACCGATGATGATGGAACTGAAGCAGGGGGAACCACAAGGCACAGCAGACCGGGAACGGAGTGAGGACCCCACCGGAAGGCACAGAGGACATCCCAGCACAGAAGAAGAGGATCGAGGAGGCAGCACAGCGGTCGGCACGGGGGACAAGGTAGGAAGCTGTGTGTATGTGTATACATGTGTGTGTGTGTGTGTGTGTATATATATATGTGTGTATATGTGTGTATGTATGGGTATGTGTATGTAAGTAGGCTGGTGGCTGCCAATATAAGCCATACCCGAAAATAAGACATGGGGCCACTTTGGCCCCCAAAAAAATATAAGACAGTGTCTTATTTTTGGGGAAACACGGTAGAACAAACAAATGTAATGCTCCAGATTCTGAACTAGCTCAAAGGAAGGTCAATTTCATAGCTTCTCTAATCAGCAAAACAGTTTTCAGCTGTGCTAACATACTTGTACAAGGGTTTTCTAGGGTTTTCTAAACATCCATTAGCCTTCTTACACAGTTAGCAAACAAAATATACCATTAAAATACTGCAATGGTGGTTGTTGGAACTGAGCCTCTATAAACCTGTGTAGATATTGCATTAAAAACCAGACATTTGCAGCTAGAATACTCATTTAGCTCATTAACAGTGTATAGAGTATATTTTTGATTCATTTACTATTAGCTTCATTGAAAAAAATGTGCTTTTCTTTCAAAAATAAGGAAATTTCTAAATAGCCCCAAACTTTTGAACAGGAATGTATGTATTCCCATGTGCTGGAAATACTTAATTGGGGGTTTACACTGTGACAGTGTAGATTGTAATTTTACATTTCTACTAATTCAGAAATTTGCAGTGCTAAAATGTTGACATTTTGAAATCATGTACCTAAACATCTATATTTTATTGCCCTCTGTTCCTATTCCATAGTGGTCTTAATGGAGACATGCTTCTAATAATTTACTAACATCTTAAGGTGTTTGAGTTATGATTTATAGGCTTGTGTTTTCAGCGCCATTCCAAAACACAACAACGAGATGTTTAGTGCATAAAAATATAGCGAGCTGTCAAGAAATTGATAGAGTGTGGCAAAACCGGGTGCTCAGAGGAGCTGAAAACTAAATACTACTTAGAGGCTATAATTTATTGTTCTTCTCTCTGGAAAGCCTGAATGCTAAAGTATATACAACAAGCTGTAATCAGTAGCTTTGTTTTATATTTTCTCTGTAACATTTTCAGATGTTCTTGTGTCATTTTTAAAATCTTGACCATAAAAGCAAGAATAACATATCTTGCAGGCATATTATTGTACATTTATGGTTGCAGAAAAGTAAGCAGACCAGATATTAGCATAAAAGAATACATTTAAAGTGTTTGTCTGGCTTAGAAAACATACTATCTAACGCCCTTTAAGAAGATTTTGACTTAAATTAAAAGTCCCCTCACGTTCAGAGCATTGAGCTCTTTAATAGTTCTGAATGGGCGATGCTTACTTTGACAACCCATTGACTTGAACTATGAAATACTTCATTGCTCCTGTGATGGCACTGTAGATGAATTGAACACTTGCTGTTGTTCTGTCACACAGTTTATTGCTGGTGTCTGAATAGAAAACACTCTGAGATCATCAATATAGTATGGGGACTAGGGATGGGCGAATCTACTCGCTAGGACTCGTTACTCGGCGAGTAGTAAGGGACTCGCAGGACTCGGTACTCTGCGAGTTTCCCAGTGATTACTCGCACGAGTCCAATGCAAATCAATATCAATCCTAGTTTTGTCAGAAACGCTGACAAAACTAGGATTGCCATTGTTTGCATTAGACTCGGCTACTGTGCCAGTGATAGCAGGGAAACTCGCAGATAATTGCTGTTACATTGGGCCGAGTCCAGCTGTCTTCTCTGTGCAGCTCCAGGGTCCTAGAGCCCGCCTGCTCACAGACATGATGTAGCAGTGCTGAGATTGTTCTCAGTCTGCTCATTCCCTGTGCATAGACATCTATATTTATGCACAGGGGATGTAGCAGAGAGGACATCGCGTTTTGGACTACGTCGGACAGAAGAGGATTTTTTTAATTAAAGATGGAGTCCCTAATGGCTTTTTTTTTTATTTCAAATAAAAAATTTTCTCTGTGTTGTGTTTTTTTAACCCTTTATTGGAGATTCTTAGTGGCTGGGTCAAACGTGGCCTGACACTAAGAATCTCGGGCTTAATACCAGCTTGTATAACAAAGCTGGTATTAACCCCTTTATTACCCAGCGTGCCACTGCCACCAGGGCCGCTGGAAGAGCGGGGTTCAGCGCCAGAGGATGGCGCTTCAATGAACGTGCCATCTTCTGGGGTGGCTGCGGGCTGCAATTTGCAGCGGGGGGTGCCCAGAAAGCTTGGGCATCCCTGCGCTGTGGATTCCAGCCCCCAGCTGCTTAGCTGTACCTGGCTAGACATAGAAATTGCGCGGATCCCCACGCATTTCTTTTATTATTTAATGAATTTCAGAGTCAGAGTCTCAGAGTCAGAGTCTCAGAGTCAGAGTCTCAGAGTCGGAGTCTCAGAGTCGGAGTCGCCTCAGAGTCAGAGTCGCCTCAGAGTCGGAGTCGCCTCGGAGTCGGAGTCGTCTCGGAGTCGGAGTCGTCTCGGAGTCGGAGTCTCCTCAGAGTCGGAGTCGCCTCAGAGTCGGAGTCGCCTCAGAGTCGGAGTCGCCTCGGAGTCGGAGTCGTCTCGGAGTCGGAGTCGTCTCGGAGTCGGAGTCGTCTCGGAATCGGAGTCGTCTCGGAGTCGAGTCGGAGTCGGAGTCGTCTCGGAGTCGGAGTCGTCTCGGAGTCGGAGTCGTCTCGGAGTCGAGTCGGAGTCGTCTCGGAGTCGGAGTCGTCTCGGAGTCGGAGTCGTCTCGGAGTCGGAGTCGTCTCGGAGTCGGAGTTGTCTCGGAGTTGGAGTCGTCTCGGAGTCGGAGTCGTCTCGGAGTCGAGTCGGAGTCGTCTCGGAGTCGGAGTCGTCTCGGAGTCGGAGTCGTCTCGGAGTCGAGTCGGAGTCGGAGTCTTCTCGGAGTCGGAGTCGTCTCGGAGTCGGAGTCGGAGTCGTCTCGGAGTCGGAGTCGTCTCGGAGTCGGAGTTGGAGTCGGAGTCGAGTCGGAGTCGTCTCGGAGTCGGAGTCGTCTCGGAGTCGGAGTCGTCTCGGAGTCGGAGTCATCTCGGAGTCGGAGTCGTCTCGGAGTCGAGTCGGAGTCGGAGTCGGAGTCGTCTCGGAGTCGGAGTCGTCTCGGAGTCGGAGTCGAGTCGGAGTCGTCTCGGAGTCGGAGTCGTCTCGGAGTCGAGTCGGAGTCGGAGTCGTCTCGGAGTCGGAGTCGTCTTGGAGTCGGAGTCAAAAAATGCGTGGGGCTCCGCGCAATTTCTATGTCTAGCCAGGTACAGCTAAGCAGCTGGGGGCTGGAATCCGCAGCGCAGGGATGCCCAAGCTTATTGCAGCCCGCAGCCACCCCAGAAGATTCATTGTTGATTGAAGCGCCATCCTCTGGCGCTGAACCCCGCTCTTCCAGCGGCCCTGGTGGCGGTGGCACGCTGGGTAATAGAGGTTAGGGCCAGCTTTGTATTATCAGCTGGCCCTAAGCCCGAAATTTATGGCGGTCACGCCAATATTAGACATGACCGCCATGAATTTCTATTAAATTGTTTTAAAAAAAACACAACACAGAGACATTTTTTTATTAGAAATAAAAAAAAAAGCCATTAGAGACTCCATCTTTAATTAAAAAAATCCTCTTCCGTCCGACGCAGTCCAAAACGCGATGTCCTCTCTGCTCATCCCTGTGCATAGATATAGATGTATATGCACAGGGAATGAGCAGACTGAGAACAATCTCAGCTCTGCTACATCATCTCTGTGCACAGACATTCATGTCTGTACACAGGGAATGAGCAGACTGAGAACAATCTCAGCTCTGCTACATCAGGCAGCAGGCAGGCTCTAGGACCCTGGAGCCAGCACACAAAGAAGACAGGACTCTTATCTGTGCGAGTTTCCCAGCCAGCGATTACAGTTGCAAAGTAA
>JARQOC010000003.1:242440586-242599054 GCA_033576535.1 Allobates femoralis
CTTTAGCTTTAGCAATGAAGTCAGCCAAACAATCAAATCAAAGGTCACCTTTTAACAAATATGTACTTTAAGCAAAACATACATTATATTTCTAAAGGAAGTGTCAAAGGCTGACTAAAATGAATTCTTTTTGATCTTATTAGATATGGTACATGCTTATAAGTCACATAAAATATCAAGAAATCACAGCAGAGACCCACAGGTAAAAAGAACATTCATATTATACAGCAAAGGTTACTGATAGTTTACTCTATCTATCTATCTATCTATCTATCTATCTATCTATCTATCTATCTATCTATATATCTATCTATCCATCCATCCATCCATCCATCACCTACTGATGACATTCTTATTTTTAAGAAAGTATAATAGTTGTAACATATAAAGCATACCGTATATACTCGTGTATAAGCCGACCCGTGTATAAGCCGACCCCCTACTTTTGCCCCCAAAACCTGGGAAAACCTATTGACTCGTGTATAAGCCGATGGTGGACCCCAGCACAGGTATACAGCCCCCAGCAGTGTGGTATACAGCAGCCTCCCAGTGGTAGTATACAGCAGCAGCCCAGTGGTATATACAGCAGCAGCCCCAGTGGTAGTATACAGCAGCCCCAGAGGTATATACAGCAGCCCCAGTGGTAGCATACAGCAGCCCTAGAGGTATATACAGCAGCCCCAGTGGTAGTATACAGCAGCAGCCCCAGTGGTAGTATACAGCAGCAGCCCCAGTGATATATACAGCAGCAGCTCCAGTGGTAGTATACAGCAGCCCCAGAGGTATATACAGCAGCCCCAGTGTAGTATAGAGCAGCCCCAGTGTTAGTATACAGCAGCCCTTAGGTAGTATACAGCAGCCCCAATGGTAGTATACAGCAGCCCCAGAGGTATATACAGCAGCCCCAGTGGTAGTATACAGCAGCAGCCCCAGTGGTAGTATACAGCAGCAGCCCCAGTGATATATACAGCAGCCCCAGAGGTATATACAGCAGCCCCAGTGGTAGTATACAGCAGCCCCAATGGTAGTATACAGCAGCAGCCCCAGTGATATATATAGCAGCAGCCCCAGTGGTAGTATACAGCAGCCCCAGAGGTATATACAGCAGCCCCAGTGGTAGTATACAGCAGCCCCAGTGGTAGTATACAGCAGCCCCAGTGGTAGTATACAGCAGTCCTTAGGTAGTATACAGCAGCCCCAGAGGTAGCATACAGCAGCCCCAGAGGTATATACAGCAGCCCCCCCCCCCATATCAGTATACAGGGCCCCCCCCCTTGTGTAGCAATTCTGTAAGTATACTTATCCCTGCCGTTGTCCCGCCGCCGCTATCGCGCTCCTCCGGCTTCATCCAGCGTCTTCCGGCTTCCTCCTCTGGCGTACAGACAATGATGTCATTGCCTGCGCCCACCGGAGGAAGCCGGAAGAAGCCGGAAGACGCTGGATGAAGCCAGAGGAGCGCGATAGCGGCGACGGGACAGCGGCAGCGGGACAGAAGCAGGGATAAGTATACTAATCTCTTCCTTTACAGGATTGCTACACAAGGGGGGGCCCTGTATACTGATGGGGGAGGACTGTATACTGTATACAGTGTATACAGTATACAGTGACTCTCGTATAAGCAGAGGGGGGGACTTTTCAGTCCAATTTTTGGGCTGAAAAACTCGGCTTATACGTGAGTATATACGGTAAGTCCTATGTAAGGTGCCGGTATAACATTCACTACAACAGCTGCAGCATTTTATATAATGACTATTTGAAAAATGTTTTCATATTTTTTAGTGAATATATATATGTATATATATATATATATATATATATATATATATATATATATATATATATAAAAATATAAGATTAAATTGTATTCATATAAATCAACTAAACCCAACCAAGGTTTGACGTGAGGCAAAAGAAGTGAATAAGGCACAAAAAATTAAAATGCGTACTTTATTAATACGATATAAAAGTATATAAAATAGCAAAAAGAATACCTTCCAAATTAGAGATGCAGACCTGATAAGATATGCACATAATAAGACTTGCAGGAAGATTGTCAAGGGGATAAATTAAGTGCCAGTACTAACTAATCCTAGGGTAAATAGTGTGCATAATTAGTGCTTAAATCAAGGTGACAGTCATGATCATTTCCAGTAGTCACCAAGAAATACTTGAAATACCTATCACTGTATCAATTATAAAGGGACAAAATCATATGAAATAGTTCCTAAGAATGATAGAAGGGATGACCCAGAGAGGTAATAAATTTGTATTCATTTTATTGGACTGATATTCAAATAGATATGTTGGAAAAGGGCTTAACATTTTCTCCCTACCATTCTATAATTGTAAACATGGCTATAAAAGATTTACATCCATTCTCAAGAAAATATATTTTGAAACAACTACATCACAAAATGGTTTTGAATGAAAAATTTACTATAAAAGAGTAACAGGAAGAACTGACTAATCTTTAATCTCTAGCTGAAGAGAACTCTTTTCAGTTCAATACATTCCCAGCTCATATTGCCATTAAATCCCCAAAATTTCCCAATTTAAAGTGTAACCACCATTAAAATTTTTATTTAATAATAATGTAGAGCAATTGATTTTAATAAACTTTCAAATATTCTTCATAACAAAATTCTGGTAGAAAACCATTCATAAACCTTCCACAAGTTGTCCCAACTGCACTGTGTGAGAAGTAAACATATCTTCATTAATAGTCAGATCTGTCTTCACACTGAATACAGGGCATGTAACCATGTAAGGGAAAAGGGGCATGGTCTATACTGCTGACTGAAGCTGTCGAGGAAACAATGTATCAGATTAGCTCTGATTACAGCTCAGTTGCTAAGCAATGTCAGAATGTCAGGATCAGTGTAAACTTGCCTTTCCTTTGCACAAGCTTCTCTGATCTGTCATTTGGCTCCACACAGCTCAGTCAGGATCTCTTTTAACCCTTCTTTGCTGTTACATTGCACTGCTCCTTATCAGCTACTGGCCATGCCCATACAGCCATAAAATGCAGTTTTTAAAAGAGCAAAAAAAAGTGAGAAAATAAGTCACATGAGCCAAAAAAACATTATCTTAGGGTCCCATCACACTTGGCGACGTTCCAGCGATCCCGACAACGATATGACCTGGTAAGGATCGCTGGAACATCGCTACGTGGTCGTTGGTGAGATGTCAAACAGTCAGATCTACTCAACGACGCAGCAACGATACGGCAACACGTATAACGACCTCAGCGGTCGTTGGGACCCTGTCACACAGCAGCTTGTCTAACAACTCAGACCTACGTGGCTGAGTTCTGAGTCACCAACGAGGTTGTTGTAAGGCCGGCTTCACTCTGCGGCAGTATCAGATCCGGGGCTGTCCAAATCACATCCTGATTTGCAAATATATGCCCTCCAGTCTGGTTTGCAGTCGGATGCTGCTGATAGCAGCCACAGCTGCTGCAATTTCAAGATCCCCGCTAGCCACGTTCCTGAAAATGACAGCAGGGGACAGCCGCTCACTGCTAAACTTCAACCGCCGATGTCCGGTTCGGGGTAATCCTGCGCCATAGACTCCCATGTTAGGGATTGCCCCATATCTGGGAGGATCCGAATTGGGCAAATTTTTCACCCAGACACAAAAATGTTGCTTGCAACATTTTTGTGTCCGAAAGAAAAATCCGAATTGTCCCGGATCCTCCTGGACAGAAGGAAACCGGATGGCACATAGCTGCCATCTGGCTCCATCCGGCCTCATAGGGCTGCATTACAGTAAAATTGTGTCCGGGGCTCTCAATTCACCCCGGACAGCCCCAGACCTGATTGTGCCACAGTGTGAAGCCAGCCTTAGGCGTCAAACACACCAATGCATGCTGCCCAGCGGGAACCCGACGATCAAAGAATGGTCAAGGCCATTCAGACACGATCGGCGATGTCGCAGCGGAGGCTAAGTCACTGCTACGTGTCATACATAGCGAGATCGCTGGTGAGGTCACTGCTGCATCACAAAACCTGTGACGCAACAGTGATCTTGCTAGCGATCTCGCTTTGTGTGACGGGGGCTTTAGCTGCTATATGCTATGCTATGCTATGCTATATCATTAACAACCAGTGCAGTATTATGTTGTTTTTTTGTTTTTTTTTCAATTAAATGACATTTACACTTTAGTATTTGTCCAGCAGTAGAAATATTCACTGAACTTGTTTCTGGAGATAGTTAACAACTCTCTAGTGATTCTTCCAATTACATTAACTTAAAAAGGCCTAAAAGAGTGAAACTGAAGCAATTAAAATCTTGTCAGGATGGGGTATTCAAACTAGTCAACAAAGAGGGTAATCTTGTTATCTGGGCCAACCCTTTGTATGGAAACACACATATAACTTCTGTCTTTAAACCTGTTCTCTAAATTTCACAGTGAGCTTCTTGGCATTTTAGAACAAATCGATGAAGATATTATTATCTCCCAAAACATTTTGGATGCTAATAAAGAAATCAATCCAAGTCTTACAACTTTTACATTTTCCAAAGATCCACAAATACCCCTAGTGATCCTTCAGGAAGAAAAATTGTAGCAGGTAATGGAGGTTTATGTGGAATTATCTGTAGTGATTGGAGAACCCCAAACACAGACATCCCTGAGAACTCTGTGTTTCGTCTGTTTCTAAGCAATGTGCAACCAGGCATAACAAAAGTTTTAGCAGCTTTCACATTTTTGCAATAGAGAGGGTTAACCTTTCACCGAAGGAGGAGAATGCAGAAGCAGTCTACTCACAAGAGAAACATTCTGGATCTTCATGTTAGGCACAAGTTGTCCATCAGGTCTTAATTTACGTTACAATGTCTTGTGTTATTAATAATAGTTTTGTTAAGTTTAATTAATATTTCTGATTTATACTTAACATTCATGCATTAAGCTTGACAAAAGATGCAGCTTGCATCTAAAACGCACTGCTTCATATTCTAGTTTCATTTTGATATCCTCCTGATTGTTTATATGAGAAGATTTTGATGGAATTTTATATGTTGAAATACATTTTCTAAACCAGAAGCTGGATTCAATCTTGTTAGAGCCACTGCAGTAACCTGGAAGCAGCACATACATTCTAGCAACTACTGTGCAAGTAAATACTAAGGAAGTTAATTTGTGACCCAAAAGTACAAGAATGCAGACCCCTGGTAAGTATAACGCTGCTGTTTAATCACTGTTTGCTTCTTTTTACAGCTCCTCAGCTCTGTAGACATCACTTCATAACTTTAAAGTTCAGGTTCAGACTCTAGTTTTGGTCAAGTTCAGTCCTGAACCTGGGAATTAAAAAAATTCCCACCGTTGCACCAAACCCGAACCTCAGCGGTTTTGCCCATCAATAACTATCTGCAAAGTAATCAACTTTTTTCTGAAACTTCTAGTCACAGAATTACTATAATTTATTCAAGACTAGATATTAGCGAACCTTTTAAAGTTCTGGTTTGATTTGGTTGGACGAATGGGCATATGTTTGCCGAACAGTTCAGCGAACTTCCAAACTTTATTCAAATCAATGAGAGGCAAAGTCAAGAGCCTAGAAAACACCTCAAAAGGAGCACAAAAGCTACCAAGACCGCTCACATTAGGGAAAGTGCCATTTATTCCCCAGAGTTAAAATTTTTATCAGTGTACATTATGGATGCATGGGACAAGGCCTGGCCCAGTATTTTAAGCTTCAACATTGATCAGAAACAGGGAGATAAGTGGCAGGTGTAAGCATGGTGCTCAGAGAGTGTGGTAAATTCACAAAACACACAACAAAGACACCCCAAGATAAGTCTCCACATTTCCAAAAATTAGGGCCAGATACCACCAAAGTGGCATCAATTGACCCAGAATAAAAATGTTATAATGGCGTAACCTGCATACATAGCATAGGGTCTGGAATAGAGCCTGGCTTAGCATTTGTAGGTTAAACTGAACAGAAACAAGTGAATCAATTACACATGTAAGCCTATTCAGCAGGGGGCCCTCATACCTCCTGCAACTGTTCCAATAAATTATGTGCTCCACCACCCTCAGGAAGCACAAGTATTTGTTTCACTTAGTACTACTGGAATAATTAGTCAGGTAGGTCAGTCTTATGTTTAGGCATGGTGCTCAGAGAGCCCTGCTAAATTCACAAAACACACAACAAAGACACCCTAAGAATCTCCACATTTCTAAAAATTAAGGCCAGATACCACCACATTAGCATCAATTGACCCAGAATAAAAATTGTATAAAGGCACAGCCTGCATGCATGGCATAGGGTCTGATGAAGGGCTAAGCCTAGAATTTCAAGCTTATTCATTCATGAGTAACAGGGGTATGAGTGACATGTGTAGGTATTGTGCTCATAGAGCCCTGCTAATTTCAGAAATAGACCAGAAGGAAAACCCTAAGAAGAGTTTCCACATTACCAAAAATAAGGGCAAGATACTACCAAAATGGCATCAATTGACCAAGAATAAAAATTGTATAATGGTGTGATGAATGCAGCACGCTGAAAAGAACATCACCTACTCTGCCCAGTCAGCCACTGGAGTGGAAAAGTACTTGGAGATCTATGACTTATTCATCTTGATGACAGCTAGGCGGTCTACACTTTCAGGTGAGAGCTGGATGCGTTTTTCCATCAGGACACTACCAGCAGCTCTGAAGACATGTTCTGAAAGAATGCTTGCTGCCAGGCATGACTAAACCTCCAAGGCGTGACAAGCAATCTCAGGCCACTCCTTCACTTTTGGAGTCCAAAATGCAAAATGGTTCAAATTCCTCCTGGTGGTATGGATTTTGAGCTCTAGATACTCCTGCACTATCCTCTCCAGTTGTTTACTATGTGTCAAACTTGTACTCAGTTGTACCCGTGGATGGGCTGGTTTAAAAAATTGGTCAAAGAACTCCTAGAAATTGCTTCTGACAGTTAAACTGCTGCTTCTAATGTGTCTATGCTGACGACTCGATGCCCCCTTGGGTTTGAAGTGTAGATCTCCAATGCATGCTGTGTCGGTCAGTGCTGTGTTGAGGAGAACAAATCCTATTATTGTGTACTAGCATCTTTTGATACTCCAGCATGCTCATGTCCCTGTCCAAAGCTGGAATCATCTGGAAATTTACTCTTGTACTGCGGATCCAACAATGTGTCAACCCAGTAATCATCGCTTATTCGAATCCTAACGATACGGGCATTACATTGCAAACAGTGCAGCAAGAAGGCGCTTATGTGTCTGAAGCATCCATGAGGCCCAAGTCCTTGTTGTGTTAGTGGTGGCATAAAAATCCTTCTTTCTTCCTCCGTCCTCCCCCACCAACCTCGGACATCTGAAAGGAGAATAATTTCTTCCTCATTGCCTTACTGTTTTGTGCCCATCACCTCTTCATCCTTCTCTTCCTCCATTTGTTCCTCAGCTGCTTCACCTTTACTATACCATTGGCCCCCTCTGTCACTCCACTCCTCTCTGCTATACCACCTGGCTGTTTGACGAGAGTCTGGACATTTGAGATATTGTTATCCTTTTTGCATCCTCCATGTCTCCTTCTTCTGGTGCCACCACCTCATTCCGCAGACTTTTCAAAGGTTGCTCCAGCATATGGATGACCGTAATAGTGATTTTGATGATGGCATCATCAGCTCTAACCATCTTAGGCTAGAGTCACACTTGGCATGTGTTTTTTTGGTGCCTTAAAAATAAGCATGCGTTTCTGCATGCTTTTTACATTTCTGCATGGGTTTTTTTAGGTGCTTTTTGGCACCCATGTGTTCTTCCATGCCTTTTTGAATCAGCACCAAAAAATAGTGCATGCACCATTTTTTGGTGCTGTTTTAAAAACGCATGCGTTTTTTAACATGGGCCCCTATGGAAAACGCATTGCGTTTTTGCATGGTACTAAATGGTACTAATAATAATGTAGAAAAATCCAGCACTCATAAACTTGCAATTATGAGGATTTATTCAAACATGAACGCCATCCATCTAATACAGGCAGTATGTGCTAACACCGACGCGTTTCGACAGACTTAGTCGTGGTTCAAAGATGTCTGGAGGGAAAACCCATATATACCTCCTTAATCCTAGCACACATGTGACAAAATTAATCATTGACACCTGACTGAAGATAACACAGCAGAGCAACAAATATATACAAAAAATTTACTTTTACAATAAATCAATGAAAAATGGTACTAATGGTACCATGCGTTTTTGCATGTGTTTTTGAAGGCAGCTCCTCACATAAGTGCAAAAACGCATGTCAAAAACACAAGGCACTTTAGGCATGCGCCTTTGCTATTGGGGCATGCGTTTTTGCTATTAGGGCATGCGTTTTTTGCATGGGGGCCTATGGGTGCGTTTTTACATGCGTTTTTAGAAACGCAGGTCTCTAAAAACGCATGTAAAATCTGCAAGTGTGACCCTAGCCTCAGTAATGATTTTGAAACTGTGCAGAAGGGTGTAAAGGTCCTTGATCTGCGCCCATTCTGCGTCATTTACACCAAATTTGGTTCACTTTTAGTCATTGTATGCATCAATATATACTGCGCCAGTTTTGTGTTATAAGAGAAGAAAAAGAAGTTGCACTCAGAGCTTCTATAAACAGCGGTTCTTTATTGTGCTTCAGTGCACACAGCAGGTGGTGGCATGCGGGTGGGAGGACAGGGGGCACGACGTTTCGCGCCGTATAAGGCGCTTCAGCAGGTTAGTCTTAACCTGCTGAAGCGCCTTATACGGCGCGAAACGTCGTGCCCCCTGTCCTCCCACCCGCATGCCACCACCTGCTGTGTGCACTGAAGCACAATAAAGAACCGCTGTTTATAGAAGCTCTGAGTGCAACTTCTTTTTCTTCTCTTATAACACAAAACTGGATGTGACGTATCGGACTGTTGGGAGTGAGCACCATAGCGTGCAGAGCGGTGCAGCAGGGAGGACCCTCCTCATCATCCTCCATAGCCAAGGGCTGAAAGCTTGCAGGCGGCAGTGAAATCTCGCCAGGCTGTATGGGAGACGCTGCAAGGTGGTGCTGACCCCATCCTAATCTTCAAAACCGTGACATACTGCGCCAGGGCTTGTCGTTGCTGCCACAGTCGCTGGATCATGTGCAGAATGGAATTCCACCATGTTAGAACATTGCATATCTATTAACCGGTTGTCTGAAAGACCTCTGTAGCGATGCTAGTTAATCAGCCACTGGGTGAGAACAGTGGAAAAGAGCACACAGCAACCATGCCTTGTGCAGCAGCTCATCCAGACCAGGATAGTGGTGTAGGAATTTCTGTAAAACCAGGTTAAGGACATGAGCTATGCAAGGCACATATGTAAGTTTGCCCCGGTGTAGGGCTGCCACCTGGTTCACACTGTTATCACATACGGCCTTCCCTAGTACTAGGTTGAGCGGAAACAGCCATTGCTGAAACTCGGCCTGCATATCTGTCCACAACTCTTCATCTGTGTGACTCACATCTCTAAGGGATTTTAATTTAAACACTGCCTGATGGTGGAGAGCCTTGGCAGTGCAGTTTGCAGGGGGGTGGATTCTATTTGAACTGTTGCAATATTAAGGGAGAGGTCGAGGGCCCAGCTAGAGGCCATAGAGGAGGTGAACGAGAAATAAGCAGTGGATGAAGAGGTACAGGCAGATGTTTTTCCCAAACGTCTTAGGTATTTCATGAAGCAGCCCCTTGCCCGCGTGGCCCCACAGCCACCAGAGTCACCCAGTGCCCAGTAGGCGAGATGTAACTCACATGGCCATGTTTGCTCATCCAGGTGTAAGTGGAAATATGCACCCTGTCACTTACAGAGTTTCTCAAGGTGTGGATGATATTGTCTGCTACATACTGGTGTAGCACAGGCACAAGTTTCTTTGAGAAGTAATGGTGACTGGGCAACGGATACAGGGGGGCTGCAATGGCCTTCAGCTTAAACATTTGTATCCAGTGTTTCTGTGGCCAATAAATTGAAGATGATGCCCGGAGATTGATTGCAGCTAGTTATAATTCAATTATAAAATAATACTTTGTTTATATACACTGTTGGCTGTCACCTTGATGTAAGCACTAAATGGGCATAGTATTTACCCTTGAACAAGTCAGCACTAGACATTTTATGCCCTCGACAACCTTTTAGTGACCCATATTCTGTGCATATCTTTTAAGTCCTGTGTCCCTGATTTGTGATCCAGGATGCTTTTTGGAAACTTTGGGACTTACTCATTTTTTCCCCCCAAAAAATGCGTTAACGCATGGTGCCTGTATGTGCCATCCGTTAACGCATGCGTCTGCCATAGGGCCTTATGTTAAAAAAACGCATGCATTTCTGAAATTTCCCCAAAAACGCTGCTAGCAGCGTTTTGGGGATGCTGCATAAAAACGCATGCGTTTTTTTTAAAAAATGCACACACATGCGTTAATGCATATGCGTTTTTGAACTTTGAATAAAAAATGCCCAAAATGTTCCCAAAAACGGATTTAAGCCAAAACGAATAGTATGTGTGACCCTGGCCTACCAGCACTTTTAGGGCCAACTTTTTAACTCTTTTGCCTAGTGACTGGATTTGTACTTAATAAATTCCTTTTTTAATTGCATAATACTGTTTTTTCTTTGTTAAAATGATTTAGTGCCTATAAAATTCATACTTGCAATATAGATTTCCCTTCTTTAGCAATTTTATTTCATATGGGAATAAGGCCTCCTCGCTGCACTCTTGGAATAGGGCTCAGTTCACCAACCTGTCCCCTCTATCAACATGCCATGCACCTCTTTTTACACTGAGGAAGGTGCTGGGACAGCACTGAAACACGTTGGTTATGGCTGAATAAAGGATCTGATGGTGGTAACAACCCTTGTGAAGTACTTTGATTGAAGCAGCAGCGTGGACCATGAAAGCCATTCCTGTTTAAAGCTTCTCTTTTTAGCTTGATTGACAATACAGGCGTGCCCTATGCAAGTGCTGCTTGAACTGAGCACCCATCTGTGCATGTCCCCAATGACAATGTAGAAGCCGAAGAGGTACACACACTTTCATTTGGGGTGCATTCTTATACCTCTCTTCTTTCTGGAACACTAGCTGCACACAATATTACACAACTGCTGGGTTCTACTTCTACTACTTTCAGTGAATTGGTGGCACAGACAGTGCAGAAGGATGAGAGTGCACAGCTATTTAGCTCCAGATATATCAATGTAGTTGTGCCGGGTTGGGGAATCAATTCAGGCAGCATTTCTTGTCAATCAAGGTAATGGTAGGTTCACGGCAAGATTGATTGATGGTGCACTAAGTCGTTGACCTTGTTTTAAAGTAATTCCTTAAAATAATCACATTTTATAGAACAAAAATTATTGATTATTATTTCTTTATCTAATCATATAATATTTTACATTAAAAATTGTAAATATGCACATTTTAAAGTCTTACAATTTACATCTTGCAAGGATAATGAGTGTAATACCAATTTCTCAGAAATATGTTACACATACTTTTTGCAATCCTTGTAGAATCAGTTTTCCTAAAGGAATAAAATAGTAAAGGTAAATGTTTAAATATTTAAAAGCCATTTGCAGAGGTGAATAGGAAATGAAAGATGTTGGCTTATGGCCGAATTCAAAGATGTGACATGAATTGAGAAGTAAATGGCTAAATCTGCTTGAAAACATCATTTTGTAGAGACTTTCAAAGTAATAGAAGTAAATAATCTCATTTTGTATGATACAGCAAAATATAAACGTAAAATAAATATAAGTAGTTTAAAACTTAAAGACACTTAAAACTGTTCAAATTTAGATCATTATTTGTTCATTTTCTAAACAGAAATTTTTAACATTTAAAATATGCTCATGTTTGTTGTGTTATAATGGCTCTAATTATATTTTGGCCTTTCATGTTTTTAGAACGATTATAAATCAGAAAACCAATATTAGGATTTCAGATATTGGTGAAAAATTAATGACAATGTTCCTATTGCAAGGGGATTTATCTAGAAAATTAACAGACCTCAAGATTTATTTTTATGCATTACCAGTAAAATATTAATTGTTCAAAAATTAGAGCAGAGGGAATCAATTCTAAACAAATCTATTTGACATTGATTTCAAACAAATTTTTTTAGATGTTTTGGTAATCAGTTTGTGTAAATCCAGTGATATTGTGGCCACCGAATTTCTGGATTCTGACGGGCAGGAAAGTGAAGGAGAAAAATTAACATTTCTGACTATAGATGAGCAATTCAAATGGATAAAAATTTACTTGGAGTCTAATTTAATAAAATGAGCAGGTCCCAGCTGATTCATCCAATTTGTGATTCATTTTGTACGAATTATTCAAAAATGCCCAACGCTGTTTTACTCATTGCCGAAGACTGCATCAGCTAGAGAGGGATGACATTACTCCATGTGTGGCCCTCTTCTTTTTCCCATAAAACCTTTGCAATTATAACATCACATTGTAAAGTGCAAAGAACATATTATAGAAGAAAAAAGTGACAGTCCATTATTACATACAGTTATAAAGCGGTGGCCAGCACTACTTAGGGTCGGTGCCCCTTTTAATTGTCAGGGTCCTGGGTGACCAGTTTGTTACCTGGGCTTCTTAGTGATTCAACCAGAGCTGGGGTGGGTGAGCGACTCGGACACCGGGGCTACTGTGTGGGGAGTCACGGATGGTCGGGACCCCGGTGCCGTGCCCTGGCGATCAACTATATCAGATGATGTTGGTAAACGGTGGGGGTTAAAGGGGTTATTTACAGGGGAACGTGACGCCACCTGTAGAGTCCGGTAAGCTGGTGCCGGCGCTGCCAGCCGGCCGCTGAGGTGATGGAGGGGGGCAGCTAAATGTGGTGCAGCTTCCCACAGGTGGAGCTTTACTTCAGGGCAGCTATGGTGGTGAGACGGTGAGGGAGAACAGTGATGGAAATGTGGTGCAGTTCTTACCCCTCTGCTGTTGATGTTGATGATGTTAAGTCCTTTGAGCTGCGGCAGGAAGAATAACAGAAACCATTTCCAGTTTAACTTTGCTTTACTCGGTACTGGCTGATGGCATAACAAGACACGGTACAGTTTGGTTTAGGTTGTTGTTACCAACTCAGGATTTATCTTAAGGAGTCTTTAGATGTTCTCTCTCTGTCTTTCAGGGTTTCTACTTTCTCTAGATCTTTCAGTCTTTCCCACCTTTGAAGAGCTCACCCGCCAGTCCTGCAGTCTGTATCTAGCAGGCTTAGCTAGACTTATACCGGTCCAAATGGGAACAGCAGGAACACACAAGTTTCCCACCTGACACCGGGTTTCAGTCTTCCCTCACTAGTGTAGGATCGTCTTTTGGGCTTGAGGGGTGAGGTACCTTTGTGGGGCTGTCAGCAACCCGGTTCTGTTGGGCCTGCAGCTTGTCGGCTTTGCAGTCAGGGTTGAACTCCTGGCTGCCTCGGTAGTCCGTGTCACCGGTGTCCCCTCAACATGACCAGCTGGCTCCTACCAGTCCTTGTCCGTTGCCATCTGTCCTGGGCCCTCACATAAAGATGGGGTACCCTCCACTCAGCTGGGCTGCCAGGCCTGACCACTCTGACTGCCTTCTCAGCACCGACTGAGGTAAACTGTCAACTGTCACTCTACTCTATCCTAAGCTCCGCTCCCACCTGTGGAACCTACCATATTACCAGTTCCCCCTACTCTAAGTGGTGCGGTCCTAAGTGAGTGCTAAAAATAGACTCCATAAGATTTAAATCCTAACCTAGCAACTTACAAGTATATTTCATATAGATATTAAATGCAATACCACTCTGTGGCACATACCCGCAGGGGCGCCACACAAGCAACCCCGGGGTGTCTGGACGCTTTCCTCTCATCTATGCTGACACAATACACCGGTGCACACTTCCTTAGTGTAGCGTGACATCACTTCCGGTTAATTTTTCATAGAGAAGCAGTACTTGGTTTTCCTCTGTTCATAACAGTTTATTGTGCAAACATAATCACATCACAGGGTGTGGGAGGATGGGGGGTCGTGATACTATGGCCGCTTCGTTCCGAAAGTGGCGCATTGGCGGGTGCAGTCCATTATTACATACCATATCTAGCCAGCTGCATGTCCTTTTAATCCTTTTGTACAGAATGAAGAAGAATTGATCACAAGTCAGGTGAATGCTGCTTTTTTCTTCTACAATATATTCTTTAGGCTGGTTTCACACTGCAGTTTTTTCCCTGATCAGGTTCCATCCGGTTTGTGTGCCAAAACCAGGAGTGTCTCCAAAACTCACAACAGGTGTCAATCTTTCAATTATACTTTTTTTATGCAAGTTCCTCTCCTGGTTTTGGCACACAAACCTGATGGACACTGATCAGGCTGGCTTCACACTGCGGGTCAGATCCGAACCGAGGCTGTCAGGATGAACCTGACAGCCCTGGATCGGATCAGCACACAGAACCGGAGGGCTAATATGCCCTCTGGTCCGGTATGCACCCGCACGCAGCTGCCGCCACTGATGAATCAGGACCGCAGCTGGCAGGGAGCTAGCCGTGGTCCTGAAACAACTGCGGCGTGCAGCCGCATGGGTCCATTTCCTGGATCCTCCCGGACCGGGGCAATCCGGCCCCATAGGCTCCCATGTTAGGGAGCGCCAGATTGCCCCTGATCCGGGCAAATCTAGGGCAATCTGGGACAATCCGGGAATTGCCAATTAGAGGATATATTCTCCTCTCGGACACAAAAACGCTGCAAGCAGCCATCCGGCTTCTATCCGGCCCCATAGGCTGCTATGGGGCCAAAATCCGGTCCGGGGCTGTTTAAACGGACAGCCTCGGATCGGATGTAACCCGCAGTGTGAAGTCAGCCTTAGGGAAAATCTTGCAGTGTGAAACAGTGTTCTACATGGACTTTAACTATATGGCAGAGCACCACAAGCAAACAGTGATCCCAAACACCTGACACAAAAGCTAGGGCTGCAATGCTTCCATTGAACTGAATAAATGGCTAATTATGATCACTGGTGCATAGCGCTTATCTACATTTTACGTGTATTGTAAAGTGCAGCCAATGAGGAGGGACCATATTAGCCTGTGTAAAAGCCATAGTAGGTAAAGCATTGACCCTTTTAGAATTTTACAAAGTATAAAGAAGACCACAGAGCTCTCATGTCTGCATTCAAGATAGGAAGAGAAAAGTGTAAAACAGATTGGACAACTACTGCAATGCAATGAATACAGTGCCCTGTTGCATGCTGGCTTTTGTGAAATGCATTTATTTTTTCTTTTCTTGCCATGTCCACTTTGGGATTTCTTTTTTAATTCCTTTACCACCCAGCCTTTATTAACCTTAATGACCAGGTTTTTTGAAATTCTGACCAGTGTCACTTTATGAGGTTATAACTCTGGAATGCTCTAATGGATTCCAGTGATTCTGAAACTGTTTTTGATACATATTAAAATTTATGTAAGTGATAAATTTAGGACAATTGTTTTGCATTTATTTCTGAAAAATTGGAAATTTGGCAAACATTTTGAAAATGTAATAATTTTAAAACTTTGAATTTCAATACCCTTAAAATAGAGGGTTTTATCACACAATACATCTAATAAATAACATTTCCCCAATATCTAATTTACATCAGTACAATTTTTGAAACAATGTTTTTTGCTATGAAGTTACAAAGGTTGAAAGAATATCAACAATAATGTTTACCAATCACATTACAATTAAAGTGACTTTGAGGGGCCTTTTGTGCAGAAAACACCCAAAAGTGGTATAATTCAAAACACTGCACCCA
Source organism: Allobates femoralis (assembly GCA_033576535.1). Taxonomy (NCBI): domain Eukaryota; kingdom Metazoa; phylum Chordata; class Amphibia; order Anura; family Aromobatidae; genus Allobates; species Allobates femoralis. The sequence goes on from JARQOC010000003.1 coordinate 242,456,333, forward strand.
TCAAACTGCTAAAAAGCACATTCAATGAGTTTTGCTTTAACCCTTCAGGTACTAAAGCAATGTGGAAGGAAAAAATGAAACTCTTACTTAGCCCAATAAAAATGTTAATTAGCCTTAAATATTGCAATTTCACAAGGGTATCAGGAGAAATAGAATAACACAGTTTGTTGTGCAATTTCTCTTGAGTATGCTGATACCAAAAACGTGGCGGAAAACCACTGTTTTAGGTGCATGGCAGGGCTCGGAATGGAAGGAACACCCTTTGACATTTTGAATGGTAAAATTGCTGGAATTGTTATCTGACACCATGTTGCATTTGGAGAGCCCCTGATGTGACTAAACAGTGGAGCTCCCACAAGCAACCCCATTTTGGAAACTAGACATACCAAAGAATTTATCTATTTGTATGGTGAGCACTGTGAACCTCCAAATTCTTCATATGTTGAGCCGTGAAAATTAAAAAATACTTTTTTTTCATTAAAGTGTTTTTCTTGCCTCAATTTTTTCATTTTTAAAAGGACATGAGGATAAAATGGACCCCAAAATTTGTTATTTATTGAGCAATTTGTTCTGAGTATGCTGATACCCCATATGTGCCTGAAAACTACTGTTTTGATGCACAGCAGGGCTCAGAAGGAAAGGCATATCATTTAACTTTAGAATGGCAAATTGGCTGGAATCATTAGCTGACACCATGTTGCATTTGGGAGCCACTGATGTGCCTAAACAGCAAAGTTTACCACAAGTGAACCCATTTTAAATCAGACCCGCTAAGGAATTTATCTAGACGTGTGGTGAGCATTTTAGAACTTTCATTTCATAGAAATTTATGACTTTGAGCTGCGAAAAATAAAAATACTTTTTTCAACAAAACTGTTCCTTTAGCCTAAATTCTTTCATTTTTACAGGGGCAACAGGATAAAATTGACCCCAAATGTGTTGAGCAACTTCTTCTAAGTATGGTGATACCCCATATGTGGCTGAAAACCACTGTTTGGGCACATGGCAGAGCTTGAAAGGGAAAGAGCATCATTTGGCTTTTTAAACAGCAAATTGGCTGGAATTATTTGCTGACACCATGTCACATTTGTAGAGCCGCTGATTTGCCTAAAATGTAAAAGCCCAAATGACCCTGTTTTTGAAACTAAACAACCCAATGAATTTTTCTAATTTTTTAGAGAGCCTTTTGAATTGCACTGCAAAATACAATCCACAACACAGCTCCTCAGCAGAAAAATAAAAAAACTACAGCTCTCAGAATGCAGCAGTGCAAAAACAATTAATTCTTCTATAAAATAGTTTTCATTGTGTAAAAGTGGCAAAACATTAAATAATATAAATGTGGTATCGCTGTAATCATACTGACCCAAGAATAAACCTGTCATATCACTTTTACCACATGGTAAATGGTGTAAAAAAGCAAACAAAAACAAATCTAAATTGCTGTTTTATATTCGTTCTGTCTTCAAAAAAAATCTGAATAAAAATGACACAAGCATGTTATATTGTCGAAAATGATACCAATAAAAATGTCAATTCATCATGGTAAAACAAGCTATTACATGACTCTGTCAGGAGATTTACAAAGATCATAACTTTCAAATTATTTGATGCAAAAAATTTTAAGAAAAAAATAACATTTTTTACTCTTTGATAGTAGCCATACACACGAAAATATTTGAATCTGGTATCGCTGAAATTGCAGAATTGAAGAATTAAACCATCTAATCTCTTATACTTCATGCTGAACAGTGTAATAAAAAAGAAATTATTGACTTGGGGTTGATATATTTATCCTTGCTCCCAAACATCGCAATAAGGCTAGGGTCAGACCTGCGTCTGCACCTAGTTTGGCGGATGCACTGAAAACGTAGAAATTTGCAGACTGAGAGCATAGCGTTACCAGCAGGTAACGCTATGCGCCGCTTGTCTATTGATCCCTATGGTAACCTGATGTGTACCGCAGCAACCGGCTCCTCACAAATCTCCAGGATATGTGCTTTTGGAGAGCGCACAGAAAATCACTGCAAACATCTTTTCCTGTGCACTCTGCAAAAGCGCATATCCGGGGATTTTCTGGGGAGCCGGCTGCTGCGGTAAACATCGGGTTGCCATGGAGATCAATAGACAGGAGGTGTATAGCGTTACCTGCTGGAAATGCTCAGCGCTCAGCCTGAAGTTTGCAGCGTATCCGCCAGGCTAGGGGCAGACGCAGTTCCAGGGTCACACCTGCAGTTGGGCTTGCAGATCCTGATCTGCTTTTGAGCATTAAAAATGCTCAAAATTGCATCCAGATCCGCAGCCCATAGACTTCAATAGAAAAAACGGATTGCACTATTTTCAATCCGGTTAGCGCGTCCGGTTTTGCAGCCTGTGGTTTAAATCATGCAGGATCCATTTTTCAGAGCGGTAGCAAAACCGGATGAGGGTTGCAATTTTACTATCAAAAGATAGTATGAAGGCACACAGTAAAACCACATCCGGTAATGAATGCGGTTACCGGATTGTGCCTTTTATGTGTGCCCCTAGCCTAAGGCTCTGCTCACATTTATCCTGCGCTGTATTCGAAGGCTTCATTCACACTGTGTGTTTTTGCTCTGTTTTTGCTCTGTTTTTGCTCTGTTTTTGCTCATCACTTTTTGTAGCCAAAACCAGGAGTGGGTGATAAATACAAAAGTAGTGCCCTTGTTTCTCTTATACTTTTCTGCTGATTGTAACACTTTTGGTTTTGGCTAAAAAAACTAATGAGCAAAAACAGACCAATAACGCACAGTGTGAATAGACCTAAGCGCTAGCATTGGTGGTTCCATGTAAATCTCTGATTTAATACATGAATACATGATTCAGACAGATTTCCCTATGGGAAAATTAATTATAATGAGACAAAGGGACTGTGGACACTTTGGTCTGTGTCTTATTATTATACAGCAGTGTCCATCTTCATAAGTGTTCACAAAAGTGCGGTCAATCAGTTTAAATAATAATTATAATTTTTATTTATTCTAGTGCCAAACATATTCCGTAGCACTTTGAAGTTCAGAGGGGACATTTACAGACAATTTGAGACAATTCAGATGAAAAAAAATTCAACAGATACCAAAAGGAGTGAGGTCCCTGCTCACGAGTTCCAATCTATGAGGAAATAGGGGAGGTACAAAAGTTAAATGGTAAAAATTGCCATCATATAGGATCCAGCCATCAATAAGGGATTATCATAATGCTGCATGAAGCGGTCACCAGCCAGGATCTGTACAAGTACAGATAAATCACAATTAAGTGCACAAAGGATGTGTAACCTGATACGTCAAGGGACCAGATTTGGAAGAATATATTATAAGGGGCGGAATAGGAATAGTTAGATAAGTGAGGTGAGGTGATAAACTAGTGTGAAGAAATGTGTTATTAATTTTGTGCATTTCTGAAAAGTACAACACTGACCAGAGGCAAGATAGAGTCCAGAGTAACACTACTGCCTCAATACAGTGAATAGATCCCCCAGAGGTTTCATTTGAAGAATATCACTTGGAGATTAAGATTGAAACTGCAATGTAAGAGCTATGTAGAGCACAGGACAAATGAGATTCAAAATTATATTTAAAATTTTAAAAGCTTCAACTCAAATCACAAAAACACCAAGTAGCCTCTTTATGTCCATCATCTGTCAATGAAAATATAGGTGGCTTTTATACAATGCCTATTTCAAAGCTTCTGGAATGTTCTTTGGATCCCTCATAATAGATCCAGTGAATTCTGATCTACTAAATCCAAGTGCACTCCCTTCACCTATGAGCCCCCCACTGTGCCAAAACCAGTTAGAGTGCACAAATTTGGCATTACTGTAGTGATTAGAGCCCAACTTATTTACAAAATACATGTCTTCAGAAGCCCTAGTTGGGCACAATGTATGGGCACTACAATAGCAGTTTTGCAATTTTCACTCAGCAAAATCCATTGCTGCTTTCTTCTGTAAGACACACATGGAGTAAAAACCATCACTTCATCTGTACACAAATTCTCAGAGGCGTGTCCACTGAAAACTATCAAAATCCTGAGCCAAAAACCTTAAACAACCTAAGTGAATTAATTGGTGCGTAACATTTCTGTTTGTGTCTTACTGATATTGGACTTTATCCTGCTTTTCATGAGCACAATTTTTCGGGTTAAGGAATTCTATCTCTGAACAGAGAAAGATTGATAATAGTGAAAGCGAGACCCCAGCAGGTATCATAGCAGGTAGCAAAGACACCAGCAATTTTTTTACTGAATGTAGGATCTGTTGAAGTGTGGGATAACACAAAACAGCTGTCATCCTTGATTGTTGAGCTGTTCTTTCCTGCACCTGCTTTTTTGATGGACACTGAATAAAAGGATTTTTTAAGCAAAATAAGGTGAGTGCCGCTTATTCTTCTTCAGATTTGCTGCTTCCATTCTAAGTTTTCCACTGTAATTGAAAAGTAATTCCCGATTACATTTAGATAATTTAAAATTTAAACCTTGGGGCCAAATAACATTAACTGGTAAAAATGTAATTATTCTTTCTTCCCCTCTCAATGCCATAAAAGTCTGTAATGCACATGTTGGGTCACATGTTCACTAAGGGTACCTTCACACGCAGCAATATTGCTAGGCAATTTCACTGGCAATTTGCTGGTTGCAGTGAAATCATGGACATATTGTTACATTTGTACACAGCAACAAAATAGAACAATGTGTCCATGATTTCACTGCAACCAGCAAATTGCCAGTGAAATTGCAAGCAATATTACTGTGTGTGACAGTACCCTAAGGAAATTTATTTAAGGTGTAGTTTCTAAAATGGGGTCAAATATGGAATGTCTGTTTTTCTGGCATGTCAGGGGCTCTGCCAATATCACATGGTACCCTCAAGCTATTCCAGCAAAATTTGCAATGCAATATGCAGCTCCTACTATTCTAAGCTTTGCACTGTGTCTCAAAAGTAGTTTTAGATCAGTTGTTTTAGGCGTTGGAATTTTCGGAAGAAAATTCCTGTGAAGTACCTAAAGGGTTATTAAAATTCTTAAATGTAGTTGTGACCACTTTGTGGAGGGTAGTTTATAAAATGGAGTCACGTTTGGGTCACATAGGTTCTCAAACTCTGTTTAGATGGGAAGTGGTCCCTCAAAAACTGGTTTGTAAATTTTCTTGGAAAAATGAGAAATTGGTGACAAACATTTAACCCTTCTAACTTCTTAACAAAAAATATGTTTTAAAAATGATGCTGATGTAAAGTAGACATGTAATTAATGTTATTTACCAGTTTGTGTGATGTAACTGCTTTAAGGGATTAAAAATGTCAAATTTCAAAAATGTATCAAATGTTTACCTTTTTATCAAATATTTTATATTTTCGTAAAAAAGTGCAAGTTATATCAACCAAAATGTAACAATAACATGAAGTACAATATGTCTAAAAAAAACACTCCCAGAATCAGTCTCAGGATTGTAAAATTTGGACTGTCATGAAGGTGAAAACAGGCTGAAGGAGGCTGTTGAAGTGAGTAATAGCCATAAATTTGCAACTACTGTGGTATTTCCCCGAAAAAAAGATGTCCCACAAAAATAAGACCTGGTGTAGCTTTTGTCAGGCTGCTAAATATAATCCCTCCCCCAACAATAAGACCTAGCAAAACATTCTTTTTAAAGGTATGCCTGACAACCAGAGGAGGAGGGCATGCAGCTTTGATGGATACCACACAGTACCGCTATTGCCAGAGCCCACTGCCACCGCTTTATTCATTCCTCCACTTCCTCCTGTATGTATGACATTCCAGGTGCTCTTCAAGGTAGATGTATGGTAGTACGCTGCCGACCAATCACATTGCGACTGCTGACATCTGATTGGCTGGCGCATTACCGTACATCTATGCTGAGCAGTGCCTAGATACCATACATACAGGAGGATGTGGAGGAATGAATACAGAGGCAGTGGGCTTGGCAGTAGCAGTACTGTGTGTATGTCTGTGTGTGTGTGTGCGAGAGAGAGAGATGGGGGCTGCACATGGATGATGGGGGCTACAGGGGATATTGGGGAATGATCACGGCTGCAGATGGATGATGGGGGCTACAAATGGATGATAGGGTTATTGGAAGATGATGGGGCTGCAGATTGATGATGGGGGCTGCAGGGGGATATTGGGGGATGATGGGGACTGCCGATGGATGATGGGATGTTGGGAGATGATAGTGGATGCAGGGGGGATGGGGGCTGCAGATGGATGATGGGAACTGAAGATGGATGATGGGGATATTGGGAGACGAGGAGATGATGGGGGCTGCAGGGGCATGATTGGGGCTGCAGATGGATAATGGGAACTGCAGATTGTTGATAGGAATATTGGGAAAGGATGGGGGTTGCAGGGGGATGATGGGGCTGCAGATGGATGATGGGAACTGCAGATGGATGATGGGGATATTGGGGGATGATGGAGGCTGCAAATGGATGAAGGGGATATTTTGAGATGATGGGGGCTGCAGATGGGTGATGGGGCTGCATGGAGATATTGGGGGATAATAGGGGCTGAAGATGGATGATGGGGATAATGGGAGATGGTGAGGGTTGCAGGGGGGTATGGGGAATGATGGGGGCTGCAGGGAGATGATTAGGATATTGGGAGATGATAGGGGCTGCAGATGGATGACGGGAATATTGGAAGGACATAATGATGGCTACTGATGGATGATGGATGGATGGTGGATGATACTGTTTGTCTGGTTATGCTGGCTTGTGATGACAACTACTGTACAGTAGAGTATAAAATAAATGTTCATTTTTTTTGTTCAACAATAAATGTGAATTCTTCTTCATGGAAAAATAAGACACCTCCTGAAAATAAGACCTAGCGCATCTTTGTGAGCAAAAAGTAATATAAAACAGTGTCTTATTTTCAGGGAAACAGGGTAGTGCATCTCAATGAATTAGAATATCATTAAAAATTATTATCTTATTGCCATGTTTCAGGGCGTTTCTGGAAGTCTTGAAACACGTTTACTAATAAAGGAATATTATATTCACCCTTTGATGTCTCATAGAATACGGCAGTGCAGCTTTAAATCCTTCACCCTCCCTACTTTAATTTTCTGAGATAATAACCTTTGGGATTACATTAGTTGTAAGCCATAATCATCAACATTTACAGAAATAAACACTTGAAATAGATCACTCTGTTTGTAATGACTTTATATAATATATGTGTTTCACTTTATGTATTGAATTACTGGAATAAATTAACTTTTTGATTATATTATAATACACTGAGATGCACTAGTATATACCCCATTGCAGTACTGCCGGCTGACGGCACATTCTGTTATCTTCAAAAATATCTATAGCTGCTAACATAACATTTTCTTCTCAGCCTTTTAACGGTATTTAATAAATACAAATATTAACGCTCTACTTCTTGAATACTTGTTTTATTAGTCTAATTTTGCAAACATGCATCTTTTAAAAATACTACAGGCCAAGGCTGCATTTAGCTTTATGGGCATATACCTACTTACCAATTTTGTATTGCAGATATGGCTTTTTATCAGGATGGAAGAACAGTGTTAAACACAGGAAAGTAAATAAAAACAAACATTATTTTTTACCGATTGCGAACTTATTTCAATTTTTCTATTGGAAAAGCAATGTGAGACAATACTGTTGGTACCTTGACACGTTTGTCCATCTGGGCATGTCCACCATGCATTTTTTGCTCGAATTTTTTTTTGTCAAAGGAGACTTGGTTATCACTAGTGATGGGCGAATCCTAAACTACTCGGAATCAAATAGACATAGAAATTGCGCGGAGCCCCACGTATTTTTTTTTTATTATTTCATGAAATTCATGAAATAATTTAAAAAAAGGGCTCCCCTATATTCTTGTGTCTGGCCAGGTACAAATAGGCACCTGGGGGTTGGGGGCAGCCCGTCGCTGCCTGCTGGTTTCGGCTGGTTACAGAAATATGGCGAAGCCCACTTCAAATTTTTTTCTGACAAATCCATAAAACAATATAAATAAAAGGGACTGCATCTTTATTAACCCCTGGACCATGGGCGAGGGGTTAATAAAGATGCAGTCCCTTTTTTAGGATTGTTTTATTGATTTTTCAGAAAAAAAATGACGTGGGCTTCGCCGTATTTCTGGAACCAGCCGGATCCAGCAGGCAGCGACGGGCTGCCCCCAACCCCCAGGTGCCTATTTGTACCTGGCCAGACACAAGAATATAGGGGAGCCCTTTTTTTTTATTATTTCATGAATTTCATGAAATAATAAAAAAAAAATGAGTGGGGCTCCGCGCAATTTCTATGTCTAGCCAGGTACAGCTAAGCAGCTGGGGGCTGGAATCCACAGCGCAGGGAGGCCCAAGCTTTCTGGGCACCCCCCGCTGCAAATTGCAGCCCACAGCCGCCCCAGAAGATGGCGCGTTCATTGAAGCGCCATCCTCTGGCGCTGAACCCCGCTCTTCCAGTGGCCCTGGTGCGGTGGCTCACCGGGTAATAAAGAGGTTAGGGCCAGCTTTGTATTATCAGCTAGCCCTAAGCCCGAAATTTATGGCGGTCACGCCAATATTAGACATGACCGCCATGAATTTCTATTAAATTGTTTTAAAAAAAAACACAACACAGAGAAATTTTTTTTTTATTAGAAATAAAAAAAAAAGCCATTAGGGACTCCATCTTTATTTTAAAAAATCCTCTTCCGTCCGACGTAGTCCAAAACGCGATGTCCTCTCTGCTACATCCCTGTGCATAGATATAGATGTCTATGCACAGGGAGTGAGCAGACTGAGAACAATCTCAGCTCTGCTACATCATCTCTGTGCACAGACATTCATGTCTGTACACAGGGAGAGCAGGCGGGCTCCAGGACCCTGGCACAGGCACAGAGCAGACAGCCGGAAGACGGAAGAGAGGTAAGGAGAATTTCCCCCCCTCCCTTCGCTCCCTGCTCGCTCCCCCAGCCCAGTCCTAACTTAGGACGGGGGGGGGGGGACCGGACTCGTTACTGTGCTAGTAATCCCTGCGATTACTCGCACAGTAACGAGTCGGGCGAATCCCTTATTACTCGGCAAGTGCCGAGTAGTAACGAGTAGATTCGCCCATCCCTAGTTATCACAGAAAATAGAAAAAAATAATTAAATTTAATATAGGCATTTAGCCTTCGTCCGGCTGAGTAGGTACAATTGTAACTATTCCATTTTAAAATTGCAATACCTTTTTTTCAAAAAGTCGTAGCGTAGAGGGCTGAAATTTCGCGACATCTCTGCAGTTTTGGTCCAGAATATATTGGCCAAATTTGAATAAAATATCTCCACCCCCTTCTGAAATAAGCGGTCGAGATATTTTTGCATCCATAACAAGCTGCATAATAAGATAATGCAAGGAAAAAAGAATAATTTTTTTTTAATGTTAATGCTATTTTATTATTATAAACAAGTAAAAAAACTGTTAATTTACATTCTAAAAGAAAATGTAAGAAACTTTTTTTATTAATGTCCTTCTCAAGTAATGCATGTTGTCTTTGCTACCGAGTGTTCATCGCAAATGGGTTTCACACAAACTACACAAGACTTTCTAGTTTTACGTTGTTTTTGCCTCAGGTCTCGGCAGACATAGCAACTACCAACAACAGGGGAGGGTCCACAACTACCATGAGGTATTTGAGGGCCAGCTGCTGCTTGCGATGCTACCAGAATGCATCGTCCAAGCACCATTTCTACTGCACCTCGAAGAAAATGGTTTCTCATCATCATTCGGTTTGTACTATGATCTTCAGTTGCAGGCATACACAGCTGATTTGCGAGATCTTTCAGGAACTTTGTTCATTGATCCTTTGTCCTGAAGCTTGGATTGTGTTCTCTGTAGATGATGTAGGATGCTAACCCAGTGACGTCAATCATATTGTAGAAAAATGCCAGAGGCCAACGTAATGTTTGTCGTTTCACAGTGTACTCTCCCAACATTTTATCCATAACATCAACTCCGCCTTTTGTTTTGTTGTATTATTTTATTATCTCTGGCTTGGCTGCTAGTGTCTCTTCAACTTCTCCAGTCATGTGCATAGATGATAGAAGCACGACTGATTTGTTCTTCTTTGGTACATATGAACAGACTGTTGCATCATGATTGTAGGCAAAACTTGTCGAGTTTACAGGCCTTTCTTTGGCAGGCTGCATGTTGCTAGGTAGGAACCTTTAGTTTTTTCTCACTGTACCAACTAATGTCATGTTCCAGGAGTTCAATACCTTAGCTAGTTCCATGGTTGTAAAGAATCGGTGGTGACATTTCTTCCAGAGCCTTTATACGAGCTCACTAGGTCCAATACTGTTCGTTCACCAATGTTTACTTGTCGAGGACCATCAGTTGGTTTCCCAGTGTAGAGCTGACCTTGTAATGGGTAGGCGTTTGACTAGTCACAAGCCCAGAAAATCTTTATGCCATATTTAGCTGGTTTTGAAGGTATATACTGGGTAAATTTAGTATGGCCTCTAAATGGAAATAATTGCTCGTCGACAGTGATACAATTATATGGCTTGTAGGCTCTCTCCAGATTTCTGTTCAGCATTGTCCAGATGTCCCATATTGGTGCAGCTTTATCTGTTTGCACACGCTCTGCACGTGTATTTTTGTTGTCAAATCTGATAAATCTGAGTATCATCTTGAAGCGGTCACAAGACATGGCTGCACGTATAAGAGGCAGAGCAGAAACATTCCACATTTCCTCCAGATTCTCTTTGTTGTCACTGTGCACACCAGCAGCAATCAGTATGCCCAAAAATGCATGGAGTTCAGTTTCAGTAAATTGCTTGAATGTTTTTTGTGGTGGCCGTTCAGAAGAATCAGGAAAACGTTGTACCAGTTGGTTGTTGTAAGCATCACAAACTCTCTTGGCCTTTCGATTCGTTTCTCGTAATATGATGTCACACATCATTAGAGTCATGATTGACTTGAATGTAAAACAAAAGAAAAATGGGGCGCAATGGGTAGGATACTCCAGACTCTTATTAGTGGCGTGGGGCAGTGGCCACTCACCTGACAGGGTTGTGCTGCCTGCACAACCCGGTGTGTAAGCCTCCATTAGGTGTCCCCTTCAATGCAACGACCGTTCCTTCCTTCCTCCTTCCTCTCTCTAGTAACGACAGGTCCTTTTTGCTTTTTGCTCTGTGCCTCTATTGTGCTGCTCCTGCCGCTCACCCCCAGAAAAGGGGATAGATATATGTTACAAGGATGAAAAGCGGTCTTTGTGGGAGCGCTCAAATGACAGGCATCTAAACGGATTTCATTAGCAGGCAACTTTATTTCCCCTTAGCTCCACAACATATTTCAACTGTGCTCTGACAGTCTTCCACCAGTCAGACACCACCTGAGGAAGACTGTCAGAGCACAGTTGAAACATGTTGTGGAGCTAAGGGGAAATAAAGTTGAATGTTAATGAAATCCGTTTAGATGCCTGTCATTTGAGCGCTCCCACAAAGACCGCTTTTCATCCTTGTAACATGATTGACTTCAATAGCTCTTTTGCTGTATACAGGTTGCTGATTGCTGCAGGGCCACCTCTTTGTTGTAGGACATTACAAGATTTTGTTTGTGCATTTGGCAGTGGATCACTACACCATTGAGTTTTATCCTTAGCAGTCCAAATGTCGCCTGCACTTTGAGGCACAGACTCATCCTCAACACTTTCGTCTGAGTCGTATTCTTTTTCCTGCTCTATGACCATTTCTTGTTCAATGTCTGAATCTTCTTCAGGAACATCCACTTGTGGTACATAGTTTTCATCATCAGATGCAACATATTGTTCTTCCTCATGCTCAGAATCAGATTCTTCTAGCATTCGCATTATTTCATCAGACGTAAATCTGTAAATATGAAAAAATGAAATATAAATAATTTTCCGAAATACTACACAATACTACATTATTGGCTTTTCACAAAATGATACTAACCTGCAAACACGTTTTCTTGGATTATGGCGGAAACTAGATCCAGCATCACTATCACTCATGAAGACTTGGTAGATGAATTTTGGCTTCGTAATTTAGTTCAGTAACACGTGGCAAGTAGAATGACACTCGATTCTAAAGTGCAGATAAAAAAGTAAATTATTTCTAGCAATAATTATTTATAAATGTCATTTATATATTATGTAAACCGAATACGGTTTCAGAATTTTCATTCCATCTTCGACTGTTTTTTTGACCAATAGGAAAATTGTAACAGAGCCACCATCTTTATTTTGTGCTGAATATAAGTAAAACAATATGTAGATACTAATTATTATCCATTTTTCGTATAAAAATCATACCTATAGTGATAAGTTTCATACAAAATATATGTAAGCTAAGTACAGGCTCAAAGACAATTTCTGACTGTTCTGTCCCCACAATAAGGCAAATGAAGGTATAACTGGCTGTTAGATGCTGTGAGACTTTCCTACCTTCGTATCCAAGAAATTGAAGACTTCACAAGCCTAGAAATGTGTGTGCTCACAGCAATGAGATGAACTGCAAAATAGCTACTGAGAGGAGGGAGGCAGGAAGAGAAGTAGAAGCCACTCCCAGTTTGAATCAACTTAATTGACAGCAACATAAGTAAGCAGTAACAACACTGGCTAATAGATATCAGCATATCATTTGTAGCTGAATTAACTTTAGTCTCTGAAACCAAGTAAAGGAGAAAGTCTTCCCACAGTGGAGGTATATATGAAGGTACAATTGTACCTCTGCAGCCTGTTAACGTTGTAAAAGTATGCAGCCTGACGAAGGTTAATTTTGAACATTTGTTTTCGTACATGTTTGAGTCAATTTGGATTAAATTTGAGACCTAAACATGCCACATTATTTTCAAGTGAGATGTTATTGTTTAACCACCTAAACCCCCAGACAATTTTCTATTTTTCATTTTTTTTCCTCAGTGTTTTCAAAAAACAATAACTTTTATATTTTGTCATACAATTAAGCCATTTGAGGGCTTGCTATATGTAAGATGAGTTGTAATTTCTGAATGACATCACTCATTCTGTTTGCATTTGTGAGACAAAATGCGAGTAGGGTCTTATCTTTAGGCAGAGTGGGGCATCCGCCCAATGAAATCTGCTCACCTATTCCGGTTGTGTAAACCCTCAATCAGTATTAGCGCTCATACGGCTGCCGCTGGATCGACACCTGCATGTGCAATGTGGCAAACAACTGGAAACAGGACGAAGTGCCGGTGATCCTCCTGAGGAAGGAGCAGATGCTTCTCCGAAATGCATCGGAATAAAGTTACACCATTGCACCAGACTTCTTTGGTCTTGGTTTTCCCATCCAGCATCGCAAATCACTTTGTCCTGTTTTCAGATCATTCATTCTGTCACATAGTGTACTGGAAAACAGTACAAAAAATTTCCAAGTGCAGGGATATTGCAAAAAAAAAGGGCGATCCCACAATGGTATTTTTTTTTTACTTACCATGTTTATCTGCAAATATAATGCTGCACAAATAATTACAAATATTTCTACTTTTTTCTTTACGTACGTGGTAAAACAAATGTGGAAATTTGTCAAAAAATAAAATCATTTGTCACCATGTTTTTGACCTGTGACATTCTAATTTTTTACGATCTGGAGCTCTGTGAAGGCTTATTTACTGTGTCCCGAGCTGTAATTTTGGGATATATACAATATTTTGATCGCCTCTTACTGCATTTTCTTGCAATGTTGCGGTGACCAAAACAACGTAATTTTTTTTTTTTTTTTCTTGTTATACAGTTTATTTTTCGGAATAATTTAGTTTTTATTTTGATAGATTGGGCATTTCTGAATGCGGCTATACCAGATATGTGTAGTTTTTGTTGTATTATTTTGTTTTTTTTAAATGTGGGGCAATTTATAGTTTTGTGTTTTTTAATACTCAATATTTTTTTACTGCTTTTTACTGGATCTAATAGTCCCCTAAGGGAGCTTGAAGCTGCGATCATTCAGTCGCCTATGTTATATGAAGCAGTGCATCAGCACAAATGAACTAAGACTAGGTGTGTGGATAAACACAGTGATAGAAGCAATAAAGAAAATTGGTATTGTCCAGCAGGGAAGCAGTTCATCTTTTGTTTTATTTGGACCAGCACTCCTCCCATTTGATCTAGGTCAGTGTTTCTCAACTCCGGTCCTAGGGACCCGCTAACACTGCAGATTTTCAAGATTTCCTTATTGCACAGAAAATGCAGATGCAGATGTGCTGCTCGTGTTAAATTAATTACAGTCTTGGCGGAAAGTGGTGACACCTTTCAATTTGTTCAGAAAAAATAAATATTTCTTTTATAAAATTAATTCAATTACCCACTTTGTCATACCCATAATTATTTTATTTGTGTGAATTGGAACATTACAACCAAAACAAAAGACATATTGGACATAATTTCACACAAAACCCCCCAAAATGGGCTAGATAATACTGTTAACACATTTCTAAGATTGTGGGTCAATAACTTTGCTCCAAGCATGTGAGGCTAATTCAAACTCACATGTGGCAGGTAACAGGTGTGGGCAATATTAAAATTACATCTGAAACTAATTTAAAAAAGGATAAATTAACTCAATCTTTGCATTGTGTGTCTGTGTGGGTCACACTAAGCATGGAGAACAGAAAGAAGGAAACTGTTTGAGGACTTGAGAACCAAAATTGTTGAACAATATAAAAAATCTCAAAGTTACAAATCTCAAATCTATCTTCAAAGATCTTTATGCTTTTTGTCAATGGTGAGCAACATAATTAATAACTTTAACCACTTAACAATCAATGATGGGCATAGCCGTCATGATCGGGTGTCAGTTCTGTGACAGCAATACCTGTCATGGCTTTGAACTCTCACTGCATGTTCACACTCAGTTACAGTTCTGTGCCGACGCTGTCCCTGACAGCTGAGCAGCAGGAGAAAAGGTGCAGGGACTTATCATCCTGACTGACCAATAGCAGCATGATTGCACGATCTGTGGACGATCACTGCAGGAGCTTGGCACAGGTGACTGTCGAGCTCCCACAGTCACAGCACAGGTCGGCATGCATGCCACTCCAGGCTGATTAACCCTCTAGATGCTGAAATCTATAGCGATTGTGGCATTCAAATGGTTTTAAGAGGAAGTGTGCTTCCTCCCTGACTTCCATTGCAGCCCATGATGAAATCATGGGGGATCGAATGGTTGTCATGTGAGCACACTGACTGCTGCAGGGCAGTGAACTCATATGACCCTGCCACATGGCAGTCAGTATAATCAAATAGACTGCAATGAGATAACGCTTGTTCCCTTCCTGCAGCCTCTGCAAGAAGCTGAGCCAGGATCATGTCTTCATAGGACCATCATTGTCGTCATCGTAGGGGTATGTGTTCTGATAAATTGCATAATAAGGGTTGTCTGTGTGATTAATTTAAAATATTAATAATAATTTTTATTTATATGGCGCCAACATATTCCGCAGCACTTTACAATTCAGAGGGTATATGATACAATACAATACAATACAATAATATATAATAAAATACAATACAATAATACGATAATATACAATACAATACGAGACAATACAAATATAATGCAATACAGACCATATGAGACAATAAATAAATAAATACATCACTGATTCCATTAGGAGTGAGGTCCTGTTATGGCAATAAATAGTTAATAATTTATATTAGTTTATAGTCATTCAGAAATCTTTCAGGCTAAGAGGCCTGTTTGTAGGAAAAAGGCCTTGGCCTTGCTCTTTCCCTAGCTAGCTCTCTCTCCTCTCCTCTTCCCTCCCTCCTTCGGTTTTCTCTGGCTCAGATTTTGTATAATGTTTTGACTTAGAGGTAGCCGTATAGAAGTTCTTATCAACGTGTTCTGAATGTACTGTACGAACCCAAGGCTAATTTAAACTAACTAACACACAGAATATAATTGAATGTTTTTTTCAGAATAAAATGTATATTCAGCATAATATGATGCAATCACCTAGTAACACCCCTTTTAACATCCCTTTAATGATAAGTAATAAAACTGCTAACCGCTCCTAAAATAAAGGTCTTTTTCATTAAGCTCTACATTGACATGTGTGTCAGCGTGGTTCTTTCGGTGGCGTGCATACACTCAGACAAAGCATCCAATTTGGCGGCAGACAATTAAGATGACAGCCTCACCCGAAAGGTGTGGGGGGCATCCATTACAGTCCCTGCTCGCAAGCTTACAATCTATGAGGAAATAGGAGAGACACAAAAGGTAATAGTAACAAATGCTGCCATATATGGTTCAGCTATCAATATAATAAAGAGGGGATATACACAATGCTGCATGAACCGTTCGCCAGCCAGGATCTATCCAAGTACAGATAAAGTTCTATTAAATGCATGGGGGTGTAGAATGATGATACAAGAGGCCAGATTTGGAGAAGGACAGAATGGGAATAATTACATTGATGAGGTGGTAGGCTAGTCTAAAGTGATGTGTTTGTTGTTAATGCTTGCTTTAAGCTATGGATATTTGAAATTAATTGAATTGTTCTTGGTAATCCATTCCAGAGAATTGGTGTAGCTCATGAAAAGTCCTGGAGACAGCAGTGGGAAGTTCGGATTGTAGATGATATCAATCTTAGGTCACTTGTGGAATGAAGGGCACATGTAGGGCGATGGACAGACATGAGGGAGGATATGTAGGGTGGTGCGGAACTATGGAGGGCTTTGTGAGTCATAGTGATAATTTTATATTGTATTCCATAGCAGATGGGCAGCCAGTGCAATGTCTGGCACAGGATAGAATAATATATAGATGTATACCCTGGCACACCAAAAGTGAAGACAATGATTTGATGCAATAAATGTCCGTATTTTATTGAAAGTGTCAGCACTTGATTAGTAGAAAATAAGTATATAATTCTCGACATTTCTAACTAAGCTGACTTATTATTCATTTGTTATCCTATCACGTGATGGCGGTTGAATTTTATGAACATCGTTGTATGTCATTTATAACACTAGGTTCAATTGTCAGGTCGTATTGTACTTGAATTAATACTGCTGAGGACTAATGGTAGAACCACATACAGAAATAGCAATATTAGGTTTCGGAAAATTAGTAGATGGAGGAAACATGAGTTCAGTTTTTGACAAATTTAATTTAAGGTATAGAGAAGACATGATGTTAGAGACAGCAGAAAATCACTGGTATTTTGTAGTAATGTGGGGGTGATGTCAAGAGAAGAGGTGTATAACTGGGTGTCGTCAGCATAGAGATGTTACTGAAAACCAAATCTACTGAAGGTTTGTCCAATAGGGGCTGTGTATAAAGAGAAGGGGACCTAGGACTCAACCCTGAGAAACCCCAACCATGAAGGAAAAAGGAGAAGAGGAGCTGGCGAAAGATACAGTGAAGGAGCAGTCAGAGAAGTAGGAGGAGAACCAGGAGAGAGCATGGCCCTTGAGCCCAATAGAGAGGAGCAAGAGAAAAGGAGCTGATGGTCCACAGTATTGAATGCAGTGCAAAGATCCAGGAGGATCAGTAGGGGGTCATCTTTTATTTCAAATAAATTATTTTTTTCTCTGTCTGTGTGTTTTTTTAACTCTTTCCTCACAGGATTGATAATGGGCAGGTCTCATAGAGGTCTGACATTATCAATCTGGGCTTAATGACAAGCTGTCAGTACTCAGCTGACATTAACCCCTTCTATCACTCCAATGCCACCGCTTCTAATGAGTGCACCAATATCTGGGGCGGCTGTCAGTTGCTATTCTTTAGCCTGGGAGGACCCAATAACTATAGGCCTCACCACGCTGAGAATACCAGCCCCAGCTGCCTAGGTTTTACCTTGGCTGGTAATCAAAATAAGAGTGAAGCCTATGTAATTTTTTTAAATTATTTATTTAAATAATTTAAAAAAAATACTTCCCTGTATTTTGATTGCCAGGCAGCCCAGGGTGCCAGAGTTTAGCTGTCTGGTTTATCTGCGCTGAGAATTCAAAATACAGCAAAGCCTTGTGTCATTTTTTTAAACTATTTATTTATTTTTACACTACTATGTCATCAGGTTTGTTGTCCATGGCAACCAATCACAGTCACTGGCACAATGGGTGAGGGGCGCAACAGTCAATCACAGACGCTGTCACAGACAGTGGAATTAATTGATTGGCTGTTAGAGTAGTGCAGTGAATAAATAAGGAAGAAGGAAGTTAATGAGCAACCCTGGACTTGGAAGCACATAGACCCTGGTAAGTATGATGCTGATGCCAAATTACTGTTTTTTATATTTTTACAGCCCCCAGCTGAACCGAACCCGAACAGTAACACAAACTTTGCATGGAAGTCTGAGTCCGGACACTAAAAAGGGGGAAATAAGTATTTAATACCTTGCTGATTTTGTAAGTTTGCTCACTGACAAAGACATGAACTGTCTATAATTCTATGGGTAGGTTAATTTTAACAGTGAGAGATAGAATATCAAAAATAAAATCCAGAAAACCACATTGTCTGAATTGTATAAATGTATTTGCAATTTGCAGAGGAAAATAAGTATTTGATCCCCTAATAACCTTTTGGTGTTCTGGCTCCTACAGACCAGTTACACTGTGTGCAGAATTATTAGGCAAGTTGTATTTTAGAGGATTATTTTTATTATTGATCAACAACTATGTTCTCAATCAACCCAAAAGACTCAAATATCAAAGTTTAATATTTTTGGAAGTTGGAGTGGTTTTTTTTTAGATTTGGCTATCTTAGGAGGATATCTATTTGTGCAGGTAACTATTACTGTGCAGAATTATTAGGCAACTTAATAAAAACCAAATATATTCCCATCTCACTTGTTTATTTTCACCAGGTAAACTAATATAACTGAACAAAATTTAGAAAAAACATTTCTGACATGCAAAAACAAAACACAAAAAAAATTTGTGACCAATATAGCCACCTTTCTTTATGATGACACTCAACAGCCTTCCATCCATAGATTCTGTCAGTTGCTTGATCTGTTTACGATCAACATTGCATGCAGCAGCCACCACAGCCTCCCAGATACTGTTCCAAGAGGTGTACTATTTTCCCTCCTTGTAGATCTCACATTTTAGGAGGGATCACAGGTTCTCTATGGGGTTCAGATCAGGTGAACAAGGGGGCCATGTCATTATTTTTTCTTCTTTTAGACCTTTACTGTCCAGCCACGCTGTGGAGTAGTTGGATGCATGTGATGGAGCATTGTCCTGCATGAAAATCATGTTTTTCTTGAACGATACCGACTTCTTCCTGTACCACTGCTTGATGAAGTTGTCTTCCAGAAACTGGCAGTAGGTCCGGGAGTTGAGCTTCACTCCATCCTAAAGTAATTATGAATTACCAACTTTTAGATTTTGTTAAAAATACTTTATTAACAATCCTTTAAAAAGGTCAAAGACCTACATAGAGAGACATTACAAACAAGACTATTTTGAATCCAAAGAAACGTGATAGATGAAGGAGGGGGGAGGAATCTAAGTTTCCCTTATTTTTGATCCCTACCTACTCAATTGGGGATTTTCAACCTAATTTATTTCGGTGCCTCCATACCTCGTCGGCTTACCCTCATCTTACCCTATTCTCCCTCAAGGAACCCTAAAGGGAAAAAAAGGCAGCTTCCACTTAGTTTGATGATATCGATTGTGGTTCTGTAGTGCAAGGTCACCCTCGTTTTTCTTTATTGATTCAAATGATATGGCGCTTCTCCAGTCTTGACGCGTTTCGTTTAGCCTTATACTGCCAAACTCATCAGAAGGTGGAGTGGTTGAAAATGGTTTGCCTAAGAGGTCAAAAGACAAACAAAAGGCAAATAAGTCTCTGGCTTTTATATATACACAAGACATCTTATTCCATTCAAAGATTGGCTATTTAGGGTATAGAACATTTCTATAATTTGACCCTACAAGAGGGGCATACACATATATACACACATGTGTACACACATATACATATCCTTATTGGTGAGCACAAGTTGACATAGACCTACCAGAGACACCGATGGATTTACCTTTTTATATAATGCAAATGATTCCTAGATGTACAGTACATGGACCATCGAGAATCAAACCCAAGAATACACCAAATATTCAAAGATAGGGCGCAGGATACTAGGAAAAGGAATATAAATTTTATGGCTGCAAGTGTCTAAATCATATACAACTAAATCTGTCTAAGAAATGTAATCCTTACCAAACTATAAAAGGCAGGAAGACAAACACGGAAAGAACGGTACTCGGCAAACCAATTTCTGTCAAATTTAAAAAGAGCTGAGTAAGATTCCTTAGGGAAAGGGGTCCAGTACCTACTGATCTCTTTTTAATTACTAAAGCACTGATTTCCCATTGAAGAGACTTGTGACAGCTGCAGTCAATCACTGATAGTACTATGGTCACTGTATGAGCCGGTGGTTGGCTGCAGCCTTCACATTTCCCAGTGATGGGATGTCATTGCTGCAGCCAAAAGAGGAAATAGAATCAAAGCAGGATCAAGGATATCTCGGACGCAAGTGCCACATTGTTTGCTCATATCTCATATCTAGCATTTCAGAAAAAAATGCTCTCCACAGACAACCTTGTATATTTTCTTACAAGGAATAGATTATATACATATACATAAATAAATATATATATATATATATACATAATCTTTTATATATTCTTTTAGTATTTAAAAAGTTTATTTGAAGAACAAAACTTGACAAAAAACTCTCACTGTGAACTAGAGTAGAAAATTTAACTGTGAACCCTTGGGGAAAGTTGATTTTTACAGGCTTAAAACTCAATAAACAGCATGTTCAATGACTTACACTATTCTTTTCGTCAGATTTCATTGGCTTCAAAAAATCAGTGAGTCAGTATATATTCAAACTAAAAGAGTTAACAATTACAAGTGAATTTCGGAAAAGAAAATGCATATACTACTATTTTAGGTTCAATAGATTTTATAGATGTTTGCTGAAAAGATCTCACAGCAGGGCCCAGATCGTTGGTGCATGTCACACATAACGAGATCGCTAACGGGATCGCTGTTGCGTCACAAAATTTGTGACGCTGCAGGGATCTCGTTAGCAATCTCATTATGTGTGACAGGGCCTTTACATGTGATGTCCTTTAAACATAATATTTTTTCTGCTTTTAACTTATATGTATTATTTTTATTTATTCAGACCAATTGCAGGTATTAAATGGAACCTGTCAGTAGGTTTTTGCTACCTCATCTGTGAACTGCACAATGTAAAGAGATCCTGAATAAAGATGAATGGACCCATTGATGTTGAGGTTCACTGCGTTCGGACAGACTTTAAAAAAAGCTTGGTTCGGAACCTGGACTTGACTCGAACTTGACCTTGGACTCCAATCCAAGTCAATGAGAATCCAAGTTTTTGAGCTGAAAAATGGTTGCAAAATGGTCAAAATAAGGGCTAGGGTTTGCAAAAGGAAGTCAAATGGGGGCAATTGCATTGTTATAACCAGCGCAGTTAAAACAGACAGCTGCAAGCTGCAAACGAAAAATGTCTGCTTTACCTTGGCTGGTTAACAAAAATAGAGAAGATCCCATACCTTTTAATTATTTATTATTATCATTATTTATTTTTTTTTAAATGACATGGTCTCCACCCTATATTTGATGACCAGCCACGGTAAAGAAAACAAATGGGGGTTGGTATTATTAGGCTGGGGAGATCCATGGTAGTTTGGCCCTTCTCATCCTAAATATACCAGCCCACTGCACATCCACTAGATGTGCCAATTCTGATGCCGTCACCTGACTCTTTCTGATTTTGATAGTTTGGTGGCAATCTGGTTAGTAGGTCAATTATTGTTGTCTGCAGGGAATTGTTAGCTGACATCAAGCCCTATTGTTAGTAATGGATAGCCATCAATCAAGTACTTCTATTAATAACACAGCAAGTAAAAAAACAGACACAGAGGAAAAAGCTCATATGAACAAATGCTCCCCACACACCCTCATTCAACAATTATTACTTTAAAATCATCTTGGAAGTTCAGCTGTGATCCATATCCATTCATCAGTTCCTATGGAGCTTTGTTCATAGGTTTTCTTGACATTTTTTAGACTCTGTCTATAACAGTTAGTAGAAGTATAACAGACCTGTTTATTCTTAATAAGTGGGAAAACTTTCAATACTGCCAGTGTATCACTGTGATAAACTGCTGATTTGGCAAGTTTTCCCACCTTCAAAGAATGGAGAGGTCTGTAATTTTTTTCGTAGGTACACTTCAATTGTGAGAGATGGAATCTAAAAAAATCTAGAAAATTACATTGTATGATTTTTACATAGTTAATTAGCATTTTATTGCATGATATAAGTATTTGATTGAATATAAAAACAGACCTTAAAATTTGGTACAGAAACTTTACAGAGGTCAGATGTTTTCTGTAGTTCTTGACCAGGTTTGCACACACAGAGACACACCTGTGGATGCATTTTAATGCACAACTGAAACACATTGCTTCTTTGTGTAGCATCATGGGAAAGTCTAAAAATATCAGCCAAGATGTCAGGAAGAGGAATCTGGACTTGCGCAAGTCTGGTTCATCCTTGGGTGCAATTTCCAGATGCCTGAAGATGTCGTTCATCTGTACAAACAATTATACACAAGTACAAATGATGAGGCCAGGGCTGTCTGGGGGTACTCGGTCACCGGGTCTGCTGAATAGGGAGTCACAGGTGGGCGGTATCCCGGTGCCGTGCCCTGGGGATCATTTGAAGGGGGTTGTGAGGGAATTATTTACAGGGGGACGTGACGCCACCTGTAGTGTCCGGTAATTTGGTACCAGCGCTGCCAGCCGGCCGCTGAGGTGATGGAGGGGGCAGCAAAGTGTGGTACAGCTCCCCACAGGTGGAGCTTTACCTCAGGGCAGCAATAAAGGAAGATGGTGAGGGAGAGCAGTGAAGGAGGAAGATGGTGGGTTATAGCCGATGAACAGTCACACATACACACAGGGATAGTTGTTCCGGTACCTTTTACTTGTAGTCACAAAACAGGTACAGTTCTGAGTAATAACCAGGTCATTGGTGCAATTTAGGATCAACTCCTTAGAAAGATATGAGGCCTCCTTTATCTCTATTCTTTCTCTTGAGGGATGAGTCTTGCCTGAGTTTGAGCTCTCCAATTCTCTATTGTCTAAAACTAACAATCAGGCCCTTCTGCGGGAACCCGGTTTATCCTGTGACCCCTGGTCCTCTGTTTGGTTAGTTTTTAATGTCTTTACTATCTTCTTTCAGGGCTAAACTTCACCTGAAACTGCTGGGCTTTTTACTGTGGCTCTGTAAGCCCACACCATCGGACTCCAGTGTCCGGTTGTGCTCAAGGGGAATGTCTTTTAATCCCTCTTCTTATTCCCTACCTCTTCTCCTTGCCTCCGGCCCCTTCCCTGGGGTGTGAACAGTTGACAAAATGGTCCCTTCTGGTCCTGGCATCTGTCTTTTCTAGAGACCAGCAGCTTTGCTTCCACCTTTCTCCTCTCCTCACACGAACTAACTGCCTAGCAACCGTCTCCTAGGACCAACTGTCTCCTCCTCTCAGCCTGGATCTCCTTAAAGGGGAACTGACTTAATGCAGCCAGTAGAGCTCCCCCTTCAGGTCTTGAGTGGAAGGTGTTGTGTGCTGAACAAACCAAGGTGTCAATCCTATCTTGCACCAGTGTAACCTGTGGCAATCCCCCGCAGGGGTGCCACACAAAAAAGATTGGAATGTCCAGCCATCCTACCTGACAGGAAGAAGATAGGTGCTGTGTCCCAGAGATGAACATGGTTTGGTCCAACAGGCGTATATCAAGCCAAGATAAAAAGCAAAAGACCTTGTGAATACGATGGAGGAAGCTCGTAAGACTGTGTCATTATCCACAGTGATATGAGTACTGTATCAACCTGACTGAAAGACTACCCTGCAAAAAGGAAGCTAATACTCCAAAATAAACATAAAAAGCAATTATGTTTGCAAATGCACTGAGGAACACAGACGTAAAGTTGTGGAAACATATCCTGTAGTCTGACAAAACTAAAATGTAACTGTTTGGCCATAATGACCACCGCTACATTTGTAGGGAAAAGGGAGAAGCTTGGAAGCCTAAGAACATCATCCCAACATTAAAAAAAATACGTGGCAACATCATTTTGTGGGACTTTTTTGCTACAGGGGACTGGTGCACTTCACAAAATATACGGCATCATAAGGAAAGAAGATTATGTGGCACTACTGCAGCAACATCTAAAGACATCTGCCAGGAAAGTAAACCTTGGGTGGAAATGGGTCTTCCAAATGTACAATGTCACGAAGCATACTGCTGAACTGAGTGAAGTGAAGAATCACAAAGTCAATGCTTTGGAGTGGCCATCACAAAGCCCTGATCTCAATCCTATTGAAAATATATGGGCAAAGCTGAAAAGGCAAGTGTGGGCAAGGCAACCTACAAGCATGGCTCAGTTACACCAGGAAGAATGGGCCCAAATTCCTAGCAACTATTGTGAGAAGCTTCTGGAAGGATATCCAAAACATTTGACCCAAGTCATAGAGTTTAAGGGCAATGATACCAAATACTAATAAAATGTATATAAACTTTTGACTTTGCAGAAAGTAATAAAAATGTCTTAAAACATTTTCTATTTCTCATTATTCTGGCATTTGGCAAATATAAATAATTATGGTAATCCTAATTGACCTAAAACAGGAAAAGGTTTATTCTGATTTCATGTCAGATATTGAGAAAAACATGCACGTGTCTTTTTTCATAGAGTATGTAAATTTGTGATGTGTAATAATGAGAAATGATACAGATGAAAAGTATTGACCACATGAAGAAAGAAATTGCAATAAGGGCTCGGACACACTCATCCGAGTTTGATGGAGGAGATTCGGAAAGGGCTGGAGCAGTGACCCTGAACGCCTCTCCCTGTCAAGACGGGGCTGTCAGCTGCTTCTGTTTCTGTGCAGCTCCAGACTCCACATCCAGAGAGGGAAAGCCCGTTCAGGGTCTCTGCTCCAGCCCTTTCCGAGTCTCCTCCGTCAAACTCGGATGTCTGTCGGACAGTGTGTCCCTGCCCTTAGACATGGAAAATCATGACGCCAGCTGAAATCTATCAGTAATTACAAGGCAATGATGCCACTTAGTGAAAAATAATATCAGCTGGTTCAACTGATAACCTATAAAAAGGTATCTTATTATTAAGGTACCACAAAAGAAGCATCTCACAATGGGTAAAATCAGCCAGCAGTCCAAGACCTTCACAACCATATTCTTAGAAATATACTTATGGCATTGGTTACAGCAGAATTTCTAAATTAGTGTTGAATCCAGTGAGCACGTAATCTAGAAATAAAAAGAACATCATTTCACCATAAACTGTTACTGTTGTGGCTTTCTTGGCCATAACTTTATCACCAGAGATTTTCCAGAGGTTTTCTATTGGGTTTAGATGAGCACTTTTGGCTGGGCATTTCATTGTTTCAATGTTTTTGATTTCAAGGAACTGCTTTACCCATTTGGTGTGTGACAGGGGTCCTTGTCCTGCATGATAATTGCTGGCTGATTGAGTGTTGAACGCAAGTAGGGAACCGTGTGTTGTTGAAGAAGGTTCTGATACACATTTCCACTCACTCTGCCATGTTGCTGTATGAGAGGTCCAACCCCTGCAGCAGAAAACATTCCCAAACCATAACACTTCCTCCACCGCCTTTCACTGACTTCTTTACACACTTTGGGTTCAGTCTTTCCCCAGTTTGTCAACAACAATGTTTCCCATAATGACCCAAATAAATTAAACTTGCTTTCATCACTAAAATGAACTGTGGACCACTTTTCCTCTGTCCTCACAACATGCTATTCCTCATAGATGAGTCTAGCCTTTTGATTTTTTCTGCTAATGAAAGGATTGATCACTGCAGAGTGGGCTTTCTGTCCAAATGCTCTTAAATGTTGTAACGTGACATACTTACCCTGTTCAGTGCTGAACTGGTGTGCTATTCCAGCTGCCATGTTGAAACGATTACCCATGGAGATTATTCACATTATCCTGTCCTCTCTTGCATTTGTCTTTCGAGGGCGACCAGCCTTTTTGGGGGACTTGAAAGAGTTTGTGATATTGTAAAGATGCGATATTCTAGGAATCATAGATTTGGAATGACCAACTCCTGTTGCTATGGCTGATAGGGTGACCCCTATGGGATTTATCTGGACAACCTGTTGCCAGTGGGTTTTAGTCTCTGGAACAGTATACCATTTTTGCAAAGCGAGAGCAAACTGAAACAGTTAAATTATGTTTGTCAGATAATTAAGGAAATGAACACAAGGTGCCAGATTAACATAAAAAACTTACAGGTATCTGAAAGTATTCTCTAATTTTGATCAGTCTTTTTCATTTATCTCATTTACATTTTTATTCTGTGCTTTGGAATATATTTAATTTATGAAATAAGCTTAAAATATTGCTATTTTACTAATGTTGCAATATTTTCACATAAAACAACACAATAACCTTAACGTTAAGGAAATTGTGTGTTGTTTTCTAATTTAAATTGCCATTGTTCAACTAGTGGCCAAAATTGAGGCAACACCCTCAAGATTTCAACATTTTTAGCATTTTGCCAATACAAATCCAAATTTCATTAATGTTTTTCATTTCACAGAAAAGTTTTTAAAGAGGACCTGTCACCCTCCTGGTGCATGGCAATCTAAATGCATCACTAAATGCAGCGTATTAGCTGCATTCAGGAAAGGAGTCCCCCATGGCTCTAGCCCTCTTGTACCCCGAGAAATATACTTCATAAAGTGTACTTATAGTGAGTCCGGAAGAACTTACTGAGTGATGAGTCATCGCTGCTGCTGTTGTCCTCCCCACCTCCAGCCCCCTCCTTTATTTGTCTCCCCCTCGGCTGCTCAATGCTGCTCTGTGTTTGAACTCAAGCAGATGCAGAGAAAGCAATGGGCAGGACTGGGTCCCGGCAGCTGACACGCATCATACCAGTGATGTCAGCACCGGAGCTGCAGCTTATATATGTACGGCAGGGCTGGCTCTGTCACTGGCTGACACGCCTCCTGCCGGTGACATCATCGCCAAAGCCCTCACTGCTGTACATACATAAGCTGGAGCAGGGTGGGCAACGGCACTGACATCACCAGCAGGAGGCCTGTCCCACCCATTGCATTGCTTTCTCTGCATCTGCTTACGTTCAAAAGCAGAGCACCACTGCGTGGCCGAGAGGGGAGACAAATAAAGGAGGTGACACAGAAGAGTGGAGGAGGGTAGGACACCAGTAAGAGCGATGACTCGTCACTCAGTAAGTCCCTCTAGACTCATTATAAATACAATTTATAAAGTCTATTTCCCAGGATACAGGGGGGCTACAGTCATGGAGGACACCTTCCCAGAATTCAGCTAACACGCATTCAGTGGTGCATTTAGATTGCCATGCACCAGGAGGGTAACATGTCCTCTTTAAGTAGAAATAACAAAATCTCATATAGAAACACAATATTAGCAGGAAATTTGTCAACAAATTGGACACTATTGTCACTCAGATGACTGTGGGAGAAAAGCCATTTATTTTATCTATTTTCACATCTAACACTAAAATGTTAATACTTAGATGGACAGCCCTCGGCCTTGATAACTGCCTGGCATCTACTTGGCATGCTACCTACCAGTTTGTTTAAATGAGATGGTGTGATGATATGAAACAATGATTTGATGATGGCTGCAATGAGTTCCTGCTTGTTTAAAGCCCGCTGTTTTGAACGGAGCCCAGAGATTATCAATAGGATTGAGATCTGAGCTGTTTCCCGGTTAATTCAATAACTGGATATTAATGTCCTTGAACCTAGAGAGACAATTTTTTATCTGTATGGCACGGGGTTCCATCTTGCTGAAAAATAAAAGGTGTGCCTTCACCAAATACATCACGTGCCGAAGGAATGAGTTTAGGCTGAAGGACTTCCTTTATGTACTTTTCAGCATTAAATGTTCCCTCAATTACCTGCAACCTACCAAATGCACTCTAGACATGTACCCCCATGCTATAACACTCAGAGGATGCTTCATGGTGGTTACTGTACACTCTGGCAAGGAATAGTCTCCAGGTCATCGTCAAACGTAGCAGACACCATCGCTACCAAAGATGGAAATGTATGTCTCATTGCTCCATGAAACATTTCTCCATTGTTCATGGTCCATTTAGAATGTTCTTTGGCCCACTGCAGACATTTCTGATGCTACGAAGCATTCAAAAATGGCTTTTTACGTGGTATTCTGGCTCTTAAACCTGTGTTTACCAATCGTCGTTGAACCGTTCTATCGGACACTGTCACTCCAGTGTTGACAAGATCCTTGTTGATGTCAACAGCAGTTGATCTCCTGTTATTTAGGGCGATTCTAACAATTCTTCTATTAGTCTGAGGAGTTGTAGCCTACTTCCCTCTACCTGGTTTATTCTTTATCGAACCAGTCTTTTTAAACCGCTTACACACTTTTAGAATGCTGGCCGGTGAGGTCCCTTTTCCAATTTGTGCTACAATTTCCAAGTAACTGTACCTTTCTTCTCTTAAAGTAACAGCTTTGGCTCTCTTCATAGGTAACCACTCCTAATACTTCTGGCCATTTAAAAAATCTGACATTTAAAAAAAAAACGGTTAAAATAACTTAATATGTCATTATTTCATATTATATAATTATATTAATTAATTAAACCACAGCTTAATTTGTATTAGCTGACTACCCTACAAAGATGCCGTCATTAATGCTGCTGCTGCACGTGAAATAAAAGTTAAGCAAATGCGTGTCAATTTTATATCATACTATTCAGAGACAGTATAGCAGAATACAAACATGTAATTGTTTACATTTTGATGACAAACTGGCTTTAAAATATAAAACCGCCTTTTAATAACACAATATCGGTCTTAAAGCACCCAGGTCACTGTAAACAAACATAGAATACATATCGCAGAAGATGGCGTGTGTTCAAGTAAGTATGTCAGTGAAAACGTGCATTAAATACTGGTGATGGTTAAAAACTGCAGGTGTTGCCTCAATTATGGCCACTAGTATATATATGACACCAGTGGCGTAACTTCAGGCCTCGGGGCCCCGATGCAAAAGCTCCAACAGGGCCCCCAATTATTGCAAATCTTTAGTAGTATTAGTCTTTTCTATGGGCCAAAGGAACGTTTGGGGCCCCCTAGGTTGCAGGGCCCGGGTGCGATCGCAACCCCTGCACCTGTTGTAGTTACGCCCCTGTATGACACCATTAATTTTACCATATAATGTAGTGGAAAACTGGAAAAATGTAATGTGCGCCAAAATTGCAAAACATTTTTTGTAGCACAATTTAAAGTTTTTATTGGTATTAGTTTGGGCCACATAACTGTTATTGGCATCTTTCTATTTCATAACATTCTCATTTTTTGGGATCCGGAGCGGAGTCATGGTTTATCTTTTGAGCCCTGTGCTGACATTTTTAGAAATGCCATTTTTGGATAGATGCTATATATTGATCGCCTCTTATTGCCTTTTATTGCAATGTCGCTGCTGCCAAAAAAATGTAATTCTGGCATTTAGATTTATTTTTTTCATTACACTGTTTACTAATCAGAATATTTTTTATTTTGATACATCAGACAATTCTGAATATTGCATTTTCAAAGATGTGTATTTTTTTATTCTTTTAGTTTTAATAAAGGAAAAGGAGAGTGATTTGAATGATTGTGTTTTTTAATTTTTTCACATTTTTAAAACCGATTTTGAACTTTATACTGTTTTTACTAGTCCCCTTATGGGACTTTAGGTTGTGATCATCTGATCACTCGTGCTGCACAGAGCTGTGCATTATCACCAACCTGTACAGTACATATGCTATCTTCTTTTGAATTCCGGTGCACAGCCAGCCTTCACTGGAAGTACATCATGACACACACAGGGGTCATTAGCTGACCTTTAAAAGTAGGGAACTAAAACCGCAATAGGGTCTTATCCTTTAAATCATATATCCAAAGTGTTAAATGTCACTGCTCACCTGTGCTGCTTGTGAGACCCACAGCCAGTATATTCGTATAGTGCAGCTGCTGCAGGATCCACACTCCACAAAATCCACAGTGTTGATAAGCAATATATCCAAATGGATAGTGTTTTTTTTGATCCGCACAAATTGTATGATGAAGTGGACCATGAAAATGGTGCTTTATTTTACGCATTTCAGAGCCTATCCTTGCTCCTTCCTCACAGGTGTATTGGTTGCATTCCTGAGGAAGGAGCGAGAATACGTTCTGAAACGTGTAGAATAAAGAACCATTTTCAACCGATCCATTGTGCTCCACTTCATCATACAGTTTACGTGGATGGAAAAAACACTGTCCATTTGGATATATTAGCTGACCTTTGGCTATCATGACAACATATCAGCACCCCATGATTACATCTCGGGCCGCTGAGGGGAGCAGGGAATGACACACTTTCCTTTGTTGTGTGTCAAATCCCAGTTTTAGAAATTGAAAGGGGGATTTAACTAATTAACAGTGGAGATATGCCCACCACTGATGAAGGCAGATGTCTACTGATCAGATCAGGTGACATGTGTATTGAAAGATGAGGGCTCAGCATGTGAACCCGCATGGAAGGGATGGACATGACCTTGGACATACCAGTACATCCAAGGTCATTACAAGGTCATGAAGAGGTCAAATGAAGGGTATTCTTCTTTTCTAATCTTGTTTGTTTTTAAGTAAACTAATAACCAATCTTTTGGATCATATTTTTGATTTACCATTCAGTATTAAATTTGAGAAATGTAAAGCTGTTTTGATTATATGATGCAAAAAAACTTCCTGCTTCTTTTTATTTCACCTTAAAGTCTTTTTTTTTATTACTTAGTGACCAAGTAAAATGTAGAATCGTTTGGCTGATATCAAAGTATCTGCTTTCTCCTTCATGTAACCTAGACATTAGCTTTCAGCTTCAATTATAATGGATATGCTATTTATGTGCACTTCAAATCCTGTGAAAACATGTCTTTAAGAGAAACTCCACAGGAGGCCAAAAGACATAAAAGTAAACTGTAGGACAAAACAGTTAATGTACTCAATCAGAACAGTTGTTTGTGCAAACCCTTCTTGCCACAAACACGCAATCTTAGAAATAGACATAAACATTAGAAAGTACCCCTCTCATGCGCCAAAGACAAGAAGTTACAAGAACAATTGCAAATAGTGGCAAAGCATATTACTATTCATTTGAGCTTTTCTACAGAGATGGCTGAATCTGCTGAAATGCATATTCACCAAATCACATAGATTTTACAGGAAAATTAGATTTGCTGAAAAGTTATTTGGTGCAAATGGAATGCTCTTTATTTTGCTCTAAAATCTCTCTGGACCTCAGATCTTAATAAAATATAATGCAAATAAGTAAGAAGAATACTCACTGCATTAATAAAGTATTCTGACATGCCCAAAGACCGCCGTCTTTTCCTCTGCAGCTATTTAGCTTTTACCACTTTTGCTCAAAATATTACTGAGCCATTACTCAGGTAACATCTGTCATAATATCATGATGTCATAATTACTACCATAATGACATGATGATGTCAGGGCCTTGTCTAAGGGCTCAGACACATGGGCGTATATATCGAATGAGTGCAATGAGAGAACATCTCGCTTTGCACTCTGACCAATGTTAATAATTGAGAAAAGAGTTACAAAATGATGCGTGTGGATCAAATTATTGTGCAAGAGTCGCCAATGCAAGTTAATGGGAGCGAGAAAAAATTGAACAACACACAGACAGCACACTGACAGCACACTGGCAGTATAGAGACAGTGTTTTTAGCATAGTCTTCCCCATGCTAGAAAAAGATAGAATAGAATAGACAGATAGGATAGATATATAGATGATAGGATATCATTCTACTAGTCTCCTGCTGCTTGCTTCCATGTCTGCTCATTAGGCTTTGTGCATATTCACTGGACTGACCAGCAATGGACAATCACAGATGCTCACTCTCTGTGAGAGTGTCTGTGATTGGCAGTTGAAATCAGACTGCGCTCCCACAATCTGTACGGTGTCTCTGCTTCGTTACCATACACATTAGTGTGTGGTAGCCGACCTGCTATCATACTGTGTAAAATAAATATGTATAGTTTTACCTTGGTTCACCTTATTTTAATTGCCAGACAAGGTAAAAATAGGCAGCTGGCAGCTGCTATTCTCATCATCGTGGTAACCCATAGTTATTAGGCCTCTCCACGTTATAGAATAGCAGCCCGCAACTGCCCTGGAAAGTGGTGCATTCATTAGATGTACCAATTACCGGCGCTTTACCCAGCTCTTCCTGATGCCCTGGTGCAGTGGTATCAGAGTGATAGAAGGGGTTAATAACAAATGATAATTGCCAGCTTGTCATTAAGTCCAGATTGATAATGTTCAGGTCTCTATGAGACCCGCACATTATTAATCATGTGAAGAAATATTTAAAAAACACAGACACAGCTCAAAAACATTCATTAAAAATAAAACACACTGACAACCCTCATTTACACAGTTATTAAAAGTGATTTTGAGACACTGGCACATTTTATCAAACTGCTTACCAGAGATTGAAGAATTTAGGAGTAAACCACTCTTATCCTATAACAACAGTAAAAACCTTAAAAGATTTATTGGTAGGATCTGATTTTGGCCCTATTAAGGCATCTAAACAAATGACCCTCACATGTAATACAAGGGTGGGTTGTTATTCATGTACCTCTTGTGTTAATTGTGTACATATGTTGAAGGGACAGGAATTTAGTCATCCACTGACTGGAGAGTATATAAAATACGCCATTTTCTAACACGTACAACAAATCATGTGATATACCTACTGGAATGTCCGTGTACAGCTGTGGCCAAAATTATTGACACCCCTGCAATTCTGTCAGATAATACTCAGTTTCTTCCTGAAAGTGATTGCAATCACAAATTCTTTGGTAATTTTATCTTCATTTAATTTGTCTTCAATGAAAAAACACAAAAAGGATTGTCCTAAAGCCAAATTGGATCTAATTCCACACCAAATATAAAAAAGGGGGTGGACAAAAGTATTGAAACTGTTAGAAAAATCATGTGATGCTTCTCTAATTTGTGTAATTAACAGCACCTGTAACTTACCTGTGGCACCTAACAGGTGTTGGCCATAACTAAATCACACTTGCAGCCAGTTGACATGGATTAAAGTTGACTCAACCTCTGTCCTGTGTCCTTGTGTGTACCACATTGAGCATGGAGAAAAGAAAGAAGACCAAAGAACTGTCTGAGGGCTTGAGAAACCAAATTGTGAGGAAGCATAAGCAATCTCAAGGCTACAAGTCCATCTCCAAAGACCTGAATGTTCCTGTGTCTACCGTGCGCAGTGTCATCAAGAAGTTTAAAGCCCATGGTACTGTGGCTAAATTCCCTAGATGTGGACGGAAAAGAAAAATTGACAAGAGAATTCAACGCAAGACTGTGCGGATGGTGGATAAGGAACCTCAACTAACATCCAAATAAGTTCAAGCTGCCCTGCAGTCCGAGGGTGCAACAGTGTCAACCCATACTATCCGTCGGCGTCTGAATGAAAAGGGATTGTATGGTAGGATACCCAGGAAGACCCCACTTCTTACCTCGAAACATAAAAAAGCCAGGCTGGAGTTTGCCAAAACTTACCTAAAAAGCCTACAACATTTTGGAAGAATGTTCTCTGGTCAGATGAGACAAAAGTAGAGCTTTTTGGGCAAAGGCATCAACATAGAATTTACAGGAGAAAAAAAAGAGGCATTCAAAGAAAAGAACACAGTCCCTACAGTCAAACATGGCGGAGGTTTCCTGATGTTTTGGGGTTGCTTTGCTGCCTCTGACACTGGACTGCTTGACCATGTGCATGGCATTATGAAGTCTGAAGACTACCAACAAATTTTGCAGCATAATGTAGGGCCCAGTGTGAGAAAGTTGGGTCTCCTTCAGAGTTCATGGGTCTTCCAGCAGGACAATGACCCAAAACACATTTCAAAAAGCACTAGAAAATGGTTTGAAAGAAAGCACTGTCTGGCCCATTTTTGGAGTTTTGGGTGAAATGATCAATGTTTTGCATTTTGCTTCATTCTTTCTTTGTGTTTTTTCATTGAAGACAAACTAAATGAAGATAATAATACCAAAGAATTTTTGATTGTAATCATTTTCAGGAAGAAACTGAGTATTATCTGACAGAATTGCAGGGGTGTCAATACTTTTGGCCACAACTTTATCTTATAATAATGTTTCCAACCTTATTAAGTGTTGCTTTGTCCCAGGTGGAGGCTGTTTAATCCATATCACTGTTAATATCCGGACTTGTCCCATTACACTGGGGAACACAATTTTTTAGGAGTTAGGTCAGACAACTGTTCTTAATTAATTTTTGGATGCTGAATCCAGAAATGATCTCAGTTTTTCTCTATCACCTCAAGTTTTTGAACTATAGGATTTTTGTCTTCTCAAAAATATGTAAACTACTGTACCTAAAAAGTGTTTTTTTAAATAGTACAAATATGAACAAAAAGTGAAATATATAAGAAATAGGCATGACAAATATGTTTTTTAACACTATCATGTTTTTTGCAAAGGATATATATACCGTATATACTCGCGTATAAGCCGAGTTTTTCAGCCCAAAATTTGGGCTGAAAAGTCCCCCCTCGGCTTATACGCAAGTTTATAAAAAAATTTAAAAAATACCGCAGCAGCCCCGGAGGTATACAGGCCCCCCATCAAGTTCCAGGCCCCCCCCCCCCCTTGCGCGCCAGCCTGTAAAGGAAAATCATACTTGCCAGTGTCCAGTCGCGCCGTCCGCAGCTGCCGACTCGCGATCCCGGGCTCCATTCAGCGTCTTCCGCATTTCCTGTAGTCGCGGGCAATGACGTCATTGCCCGCGACCACAGGAAGTCGGAAGCCGGAAGACGCTGAATGGAGCCCGGGATCGCGTGTCGGCAGCTGCGGACGGCGCGACTGGACACTGGCAAGTATGATTTTCCTTTACAGGCTGGCGCGCAAGGGGGGGGGCCCTAGAACTTGATGGGGGGCCTGTATACCTCCGGGGCTGCGGCTGTATACAGCCCTGGGGCTGCGGCTGCTGTATATACCTCTGGGGCTGCAGCTGCTGTATATACCTCTGGGGCTGCATATACATATGGGGCTGCATATACCTCTGGGGCTGCATATACCTCTGGGGCTGCATATACCTCTGGGGCTGTATATACCTCTGGGGCTGTATATATCTCTGGGCCTGCATATACCTCTGGGGCTGTATATACCTCTGGGGCTGCATATACCTCTGGGGCTGCATATACCTCTGGGGCTGCATATGGGGCTGCATATACCTCTGGGGCTGCATATGGGGCTGCATATACCTCTGGGGCTGCATATACCTCTGGGGCTGCATATGGGGCTGCATATACCTCTGGAGCTGCATATGGGGCTGCATATACCTCTGGGCTGCATATGGGGCTGCATATACCTCTGGGGCTGCATATGGGGCTGCATATACCTCTGGGGCTGCATATACCTCTGGGGCTGCATATACCTCTGGGGCTGCATATGGGGCTGCATATACCTCTGGGGCTGCATATGGGGCTGCATATACCTCTGGGGCTGCATATGGGGCTGCATATACCTCTGGGGCTGCATATACCTCTGGGGCTGCATATACCTCTGGGGCTGCATATGGGGCTGCATATACCTCTGGGGCTGCATATGGGGCTGCATATACCTCTGGGGCTGCATATGGGGCTGCATATACCTCTGGTGCTGCATATACCTCTGGGGCTGCATATGGGGCTGCATATACCTCTGGGGCTGCATATGGGGCTGCATATACCTCTGGGGCTGCATATGGGGCTGCATATACCTCTGGGGCTGCATATGGGGCTGCATATACCTCTGGGGCTGCATATGGGGCTGCATATACCTCTGGGGCTGCATATACCTCTGGGGCTGTATATACCTCTGGGGCTGCTGTATACTACCACTGGGGCTGCTGCTGTATACTACCACTAGGGAGGCTGCTGTATACCTCACTGCTGGGGGTTGTATACCTGTGCTGGAGTCCACCCTCGGCTTATACGCGAGTCAATAAGTTTTCCCAGTTTTTGGGGGCAAAAGTAGGGGGGTCGGCTTATACACGGGTCGGCTTATACACGAGTATATACGGTATATATATATATATATATATATATATATATATATATATGCAAGTACTTAAGGTAAAAATGTACATTTATAGCTTTTTCTGGAGTGTTTAACTTGAGGACAATCACGTTTGATGCTCCAGCAATAGTCAGCCATCATATGTACATCCCATCTACCCTGGTAACGGTCTTCTATAACCTTCAAATCTTGGTGAAATCGTTCACCTTGCTCATCGCTAACAGCACAAAGATTTTCCGGAAAGTTGGCAAGATGGCAATGCAGAAAATGTAGTTTAATACTCATGTTGCAACCAAGCGCTTTGTAGCTCTTCAATAGTTTCTGAACAATTTCTTTGCAATTACTTGCACGCATGGGCGTACCCAGCGTGGGGTAGGGGGGGGCAGGTGCCCCCCCAAGAGGCTGCCCCTCCCCCGGGTGAGAGCGGCACTGTGCGCAGTTGCGCACCCCACCTGGCACCTACTGTACTACTGTGACAGGGTGACTGAGTCTGTGACATGACAGCGCCAGCGGCACAGCTGCACAGCGCCGCCCGTGTGTGACATGGGGCGGCGGGGCGGCAGGCCGGCAGCTGCAGCAGCCCCCAGCAGGCAGGGTTCAGGGTGGATGAGTAATCACATCGCCGAGCGCCCTCAGCATCAGCAGCCTCAGACAGTGTCTGCCGACTGCAGATCAGCTCGGCAGGCACTGTCTGGCAGGCCTGCAGGGGGACTCAGAACAGTGATGTGTGTTGTGTGACATCACCACTGTACTGAGAGTGCTGAGTCCCAGGCTGTAGTTCAAGCTGAAGTGGGGTCTGTCTGGGGAGTGGGGACACTGCTGGCCTGGCCTGGTGGTGAGGAGGGAGGCTGGAGCCAAGAGCTCTCAAGGCGAGCAACAAGTGAAGACAGAGAGTGAGTGAAGAGTCAGAGACAAGAAGACATCACAAGAAGAGGACAACTGACTGTTAAAAAATAGATCATGTATGTAAAAAAAAGTGTTGTGGGGGGTTGGGGTGATGGGAGCCCAGAGGGTTGTATATGGGAGCCTTATGTGGGGGCTGCGCGCTGTATATGAGATGACATGTACTCCCATCTCATATACAGCCCTGGCCCCTGCCCCCCATAGGCTCCCATATCATATACAGCATCCCTATAGGGCTCCTATATCATATATATATATATCATTCATATATATGACCCCTAAAGGGCTCCCATTATTGGAGCCCTATGGGGGGGCTGTATATGACATGGGAGCCCTATGGGGCTATATGTGATATGGGAGCCCTATGGGGCTTTAGTGGGGCTGTATATGATATGGGACTCCCATATCATATACAGCCCCCTCATAAGGCTGCCATATCGTATACAGCCCAGCACATAGGGCTCCCGTATAATATACAACCCCCCATAGGGCTCTCATGATGGGAGCCCTATGGAGGGGCTGTATATGATACAGGAGCCCTATGAGGGGGCTGAATATGATTTAGGTGCCCTATGGCGGTGTTATATATGATATGGGAGCCCTATAAGGGGGCTGTATATGATATAGGAGCTCTATGGGGGCTGTATATGAGATGGGAGCCCTATGGGACATTGGGGGGGCTGTATAGGAGAGATGGAACTTCCATCTTATATACAGCCCCCCATAGGGCTCCCATGTCATATACAGCCCCCAGCCCCCATAGGGCTCCCCAGTGGCGTAACAAGTCTGATGGGCACAGGTGCGCAATTTAGGCCCCCCACCTTCCGCGTGCACGTTGATCAGATGTATGGGCCCCGTGTAACATTCTAAATCCTATACTCACAAATTGACCCCTCTCCCCCTTCATTATGTATTAATGTCCCTTATCCTGCTGTATATGGTCCTCCTCCTGGAATATGGCCTTTATCGTGGTATATATGTCCCCCATCATGGTTTATATGGTCTTCCTCCTCTGCCACCATAGTTCTCCAATTATTATAATGCATCCCCACATTCCTCCATACATTACAATGTATTCCCATTATAGTCTTCTATGTATTATAATGCATCCCATAGTCCCCCATTCATAAGGTACCCCCATCGTCATCCAATTATCATAATGCAACCCCACTATCCTCTATATAGTATAATGTAGCCTCGTATGCCTCCATACATTATAATGCTCCTCCATACAGTATAATGCACTCCCATAGTTCTCCATATAGCCCTCTAAACATTATAATTCACCCTCAAAGTCCTGTGTTTAGCAGTACAGCCTTTCATATAGCACAGTACAGCCTCATAAATCTCCATACAGTATAATGCAGTCACGGTGAGCCACCCCCTTTTCCCCCCATACTCCTCTGGCCAGCGTGTACTCCTTAAAAAAAACCTGTACTTACCTCTCCTTGTTCCACTGCAGCTTCCCAAAAATGAAGATAGAGGAGGAGGCGGTGACACCGAGCGTTGGACAATGTAACGCATGAAAGCTGGAAGTGCCACCTAGTCCACACTAGGACTAGGTTGTGCTTCCTGCTTTTTATTCGTTCCACTGTGCAACGCACGGCATCACCGCTGTGGTAAGAGGAAGCACATGGGGGCGGCAGTGGATAGCAGGAGGCTCAGTGAAACACACGGGACCCTTAGCGGCCCGTGTGCTGCTGCGCAGTGATGGTACGAGAAGCAGGCACAGGGGGTGGCTGGTGGTGTGGGCCCCTGTATGTCCGGGCCCCATTGCAGCTTCGACCCCTGCGACTGCAATTGTTACGCCACTGTGGCTCCTCTATCATATACAGACCCACATAGTGCACCCATCATAGATCGGAGCCCTATAGTCTGGCTGTATATGTGTTTGTGGGGGAGGCGCCGTTTTTAAGTTCGCCTCAGGCAGCAGTGTGGCTAGGTTCACCGCTGCTTATAAGCAAAAAAAAAAAAAAAATTTTTCCTGAGCTTTATACTTACCTTGCCGCGCTCCCTCGGTGACCACTGGTGTCTTCTGATCACCTACCGGGCTGCCGGGTTCTAGGACCCGAAAGCACTATGTGACTGGTGATGTCGCCGGTCGCATGGTGCAGTTTAAGGTCCTGCGTCAGGTACTATGGTGCCGACATGAGGAGCGATCACTGTGGGAACCCGACGAGGTGAGTAAAAAGTGCAGAAAGAGATAGGAAAAAGAAATCACATGGTGGTTCTTTTTACAGATGTGCTTTGCATGTGAACACATTTCAGCAAAAGCATTGCTTTTGCTGGGATGCATTACGGAGCTGCGCTTTACTGCATTTACTCATAAATACGCAGCATGTGAGCACACCTGTTTTTTTTAAAGAACTAATCATGCAAATTTATTCCAGTTATTTATTAGTTTACCTTATTATTTAGATTTAGAAGACAGACATCAAGGCTGCTTAAATGGATATAAGAAACTGGTTCCAAAAAGGTAAGCTAAGTAATTTCTGTAGAAAATAAAATTGAGAGAAAGCTACCAAGAATACAGACATTTAACCATAAATCCCATGTTTTCCAATAGGTCTATAATAGTGATGAGCGAGTGTAATCAATATTTGCTATTCGTACAGATAGTACGCGGTATTCGATATTCGGCGAGTATCGCTGGTGCTCGTGAGTGATGTGTCAATCATTATTGATCTGGCACAATTTGACATCTCCCATTACTACATAAAGTGAGCTGGCACCTCAGTGAGTAAAAATGGAATGGTAGGCTCTCTCTGAGGGGCACAGCAAGGTGTTTTATATAGTAGAAATGTGAAAATGTCCACCCTCCCGACCCCACCCTGTCCTGGAAAGACTCGTTTTATGGCCGGATGTGTGTGAGTGGAGCTAATCACCCATTGACTTACATTGTACTTGCTATTCGGACGAATGTGCAAGTACTTTAAAACTACTCTTGTTACGAGTAGTGCGAGTGTGAATATTACGTCACTCACTCATCACTGGTATAAAATATAAACACACGTTGGCCAACTTTACTTAATTTTATACTAAAATCGTACCCACTGTAAAATAACGTAACATCTCAAAATTTTAAGGTTTTAAGTTAAGGGCTAGAAGACGGATATTTTGTCTGTACAGTAATCCCTCAACATTCACAAGGGTTACGTTCCAGGAAAACCTTGCATATGTCGAACTCGCGGATGTTAAGTTTTTCTTTGTAAATAGGGGGTTAAGTTCCATGGTAGTCGATAAAGGTGGAAATCCACTATCCACGCAATTTGTTTAGTATGTATGAAAGATAAATCACCTACAAACTGTACTATGTTAATTTCTATGATTTTCAGTCAGAACAACTCTCAAACGGAAAAATGATCAAGATCAAGAGGACAGTAGTGGAAGCAATGGTGGTGATGAAGATGGAATTAAACAGACCGAACCAACAGCTTTGGAGTCGATTATGGAACAAGGATATAGTGATTCTTCACCTGTACACGGAGCTGTCCCTGGGACCTCTAAAACAATTGAAGAATTTGATGGCTACCATGAAAATGACATTGGTCATTATGTTGGTAACGCCCTTAAGTTACCACCAGAAAAAAAGAAGGAATTGCTTACAAATCCCTGTGTTCCACCATCAAATTACAATTTTGGTTCTGATGCCAGCCATTTGAAAAGAAAATTTAACCACTGCTGGTTAGATCTATATACTCCTTGGTTGGTGTACTCAAGTCATTTGAAAGGTGCTCTTTGTATGCACTGTGTTCTGTTTCCTCCTGTTATTGGTACAGTTAAAGGAGTTTTGGGGTCATTCGTGGTAAGGCCATGCATGAGGTTTAAAGATATACATGAAGATTGTAAAAAGCAGTCGGCAGTCACTACCACAAAACGTCAACAGCTGCTGCGAGAGCTTTCCTTGAAAATGTTCCAGTTGACGTCCAGCTGCAAAGTGGTCACCAGAAGATGATTGAACTAAACAAACAAATATTGTCATCAATTATATCTTGTATCATATTTTGTGGAACTCATGATTTGCCACTTAGAGGAAAGGAAGGAGATGAGGGCGTTTTTTTGATCTTTTAAATTTGAGAGTTGACAGTGTGGATGAGAAGCTAAAGAGTCACTTTGAGAGATGTCGAAACAATGCAGTCTACACTTCACCAAAAATTCAAAATGAGATTATAACATTATGTGGTGACGTTGTCAAAGAAAGAATTATTGAAGATTGTAAACAAGCAAAAGCGTACGCTGTAATGGCTGATGAAACAGCAGATATCGCTGGAAAAGAACAGCTTTCTATCGGATTGCAGTTTTATGATGAGAGTCAAGAAAAAATCAGAGAGGAATTTGTAGGTTATGTTGAGTTGAAATCTCAAGATGCCCTTACAATCGCTAAAGCAATTGAGCGTTTTTTAGTTGATCAGAATCTTTCAGCAGAGAATTGTGTTGGATTCGGATTTGATGGTTTTTCTACCATGGCTGGAAAAGAAGCTGGCGTGCATGCAATTCTGAAGAAAAAGTACAGTAAATCTTTATTTTTCCATTGCTCAAGTCACAAACTAAATCTTGTGGTCAATGATGCTAGCAAACTACCAGAAATAAGAAACACAATTGCAACGGTTAAGGATACAATATCCTTCATTTGTGAGTCACCAGCCCGCAGG
Organism: Allobates femoralis; assembly: GCA_033576535.1. NCBI lineage: Eukaryota > Metazoa > Chordata > Amphibia > Anura > Aromobatidae > Allobates > Allobates femoralis. Next base: position 242,498,096 of record JARQOC010000003.1, read on the forward strand.
AATTTGGTTCCCAATCTATCAAGACTCTGTGAGACCAAATGGTCTGAGAAATACAAGAGCATAAGAAAATTTTCAGAAAGTTTCCATGAAATTGTCGGTACACTAGATCATCTCTCGGTCGCAGGAAACTATGCTACAAGAAAATCTGCCTATCAATTGCATTGTGCAGTTACTAAACCAATTTTCATCATAGGTTTAGTTATGATTGCAAAATACTCTGGAATTTTGGAACCCGTTGTAAACATTTTACAAGGTAAAAATATTGATTTTATTATGGTGAGGAAACATATTGCCCAAATCCTTGATGTCATCAAGAACGATCGACAAGAAATTGTGAATGTTTTTGATGAAATGCTTAAAAAAAATCACATGATATTGCAGAGAAACTCGAGGTGGAGTTATCAGTACCACGAATCGCTCAGAAGCAAATACACAGAAGTAATCCACCTTCAGAGACTGTGATTGAATACTGGAGACGATCGTTGATCATCCCTTATCTTGACTCCCTAACTTCATCTTTGAATGTTAGATTCTCACATGAAAATACACCTGCTTTTGCCTTATCCTATCTTCACCCATCATACATGCTCAAAATGGCTTCAAAGGATTTGGAAGTAAATGCAAAGTCTTTCATAGAGTTTTATGGGTTGGGTGATATCTCTGCAGAATTAGATTTGTGGTATAATCTGTGGAAAAAGAAGGATTTAGCAGGAGACAAATTAAAGGAAATTGAAGTGGCTGTACTTTTGGAGGAGGCAGATATTTTTTTCCCTGCAACAAGGCACGCACTCTTCATTTTATGTGCTTTCCCGTCCACTACAGCTACTGTTGAACGATCTTTCAGTACCCTTCGAAGGGTAAAGACCTGGCTCAGAAGTACAGTGGGAGAGGACAGACTAACTGGGTTGTGTTTGATGAGCGTCCATCGGAAATTCTTCAAGGAAAATCAGGACTGGATTAAAACAAAAGTTTTGAACAAGTTTTCTGCAAACCCAAGAAAAATGATATTAGTATAAGACTTGCAGTTAGAATAAAAATCTAAATTATTATGCAAGCAATTGCAAATAATTGTAATAACTAATAAAGCACTACTTTAATTACATATAATTTTCTTAAAATTCTTGTTTTATTCACCCTTTCCGTTCAAAAATTTTACATCATTAACGACCATGGCTTGCTTCCCCCTAGTTTTGATCCTGGGTACACCCATGCTTGCACGTGTATTTCCAAGAAAGTTCTCGACGACGTCTTTGAATGATAACCAAGCATTCTTCTCAAGATATGACATAGTCCCGGTGAAATGTTCATCTTTGATGAGCTGTCGAATTTGTGGACCATCAAACACACCAGCCTTGATTTTTTCAGTGGACAGTCCAGGAAGTGCCAACATGATGCACTTAAAACAGTCGCCGTCAGTTGGCAATACTTTTACAAATTGCTTCATGAGATCTAGTTTTATGTGCAGAGGTGGGAATAGTATATTCTTCCTGTCAACAAGTGGCTGATGTAGAATGTTAGGCTCTCCAGGTTTAAGACCAGATCTTGGAGGCCAATTCGACTCAACCCAATGCTTTTCTCGAGCTCTGCTATCCCACATACAGAGAAAGCAGGGATACTTTGTGTACCCACGTTGCTGACCAAGAAGGAAGCAAACCATTTTAAGGTCAACACAGATGATCCAATTGTGTGTGTCATATTTCAATAACTCAATAACTCTCTTTACATCTCCATGTTCTTCACGAAGAGAGACAGAATTCCCAATAGGGACTGCACCAAATAAATTGCCATTGTGTAGAAGGACACACTTAAGACTCCGCTTTGAGCTATCAAAAAACAGTCGCGATTCATTTGGATTGTACATTGAAAGCCCTAATTCTTGTAGTAAACCAGGAATATTATGGCAAAACACAAAACCGCTGTCACACCGAAAGTACTGCAAAAATGTACTTTCTCTAGTACGAAAGTATGATACCTTCGCTCCTTGTTCAAGTAACTGTTTCTCATTCAGCCTTGATGCTAGTAATTCTGAAGCTTTTTTTGATAAGCCCAATTCACGTGCTAAATCATTTAACTCGTGCTGATCAAATCCCTTATGAACTGAATCCTTGTGAATTTCAAATTCTGCATCATTGCTGTCACTGAGTTCGTCAACATCACTCAGAACTTCTAGAGATGGTAGCTGTTCGAAAACTGGCACTGGAATTTCAGCTGAATGAGGCATTGGTCTGATAGCTGACGGTAGATTTGGATATTCTATTTTACTTTTATTTTTCCTGTTAAATCCTGATGTTTTCACTAAACAGAAGTAACAGTCTGTGGAATGACTTTTTTGCTCTCTCCACACCATGGGGATACCAAATGCCAACTTTTCACGTGTTCCTTTGGTCCACATCCGTAAACTCTCGACACACTGCTTGCACACTATGTGAGGGGCCCATGGCTTATCTTGATCACCGAATTTTACTTTAAAATATGCAAAATATGCTTGTTTGACAAATGCACTGATGTTTGCCCATTGAACTGGAATGGTGAAAACACCACAAATATAGCAGAAGGAGTTGTTTAGGCATTTACGACGAGAAGAAGAAGGAGCAGACATGATCTGAAACAAAGGCAATATGTACATATGTAAATAAAACACTGAGATGGAAAGTTACAAGCTTTGAAAACTAACAAAGAAAAAAATCATAAAAGATATATAAATTACAACTAAGCGCCCAATGTAAAAGAAAAGCTATCACAAATCCTATTTATTCCTACTATGATAAATTTTTTGTGTAAAGATATTGATAATTATGACGTATTGGGAGCTGCATACACCTCTCACCACACTGTCTCAGTTGTGACTACTCTTACAAGTTGCCACGTAGCTCTATATGAGTCAAATTGTAATCAGATAACAAGTGGGCGAATCCTTCAATACTCGGAATCGCTAGACTCTAACGAGTCCGACTCGTAAACTCGCTATTCGTTGCGAGTCTTGCGAGTCCAATGTTAATGAATGGGGAAGCGAGTATTTCAGTGATTCCTGTGCTGCTAAACCCTAACGAGAGCAGACAGAGCAGTGAATAACTCGCATTCAGCACGGATTGCTGTGTCCACTAGCGATTTGCGATTTTTAAGTCCTCCGTTTTGCTCTGAAGCCCAGAAAATCGTTTCAACAGCACTACAGAAGATAAACAGGAAGTCGCCTCTGCTAATAAGCGATTTACTAGACAGGCTGATGTTATCTGCACACACAGGCCGATCTGATCTGCACACACAGGCCGACCAAAGATGTGTAGCAGACGAGATACAGACAGGCTGATTGGCATGGTTGAACAGCGGCCTCAGCTGTGGCAGCCCACCCACCCTGGCTATCGGGATGACAGACAGCGAAATCTGTGTTGGAGGTCTATCGCCAAAAGTATCTTCCCGTCTTTTGATGAAGCTGGACAAGATGGACAGGCAAACCTTGGTAAGAGTTATGTGATGTCAATTGTAGTGATGAGAGAGTACCAAAATGCTAGTGTGCTCGATGCTCGGGCCGAGCATCCCAAGATACTGGTGTACTCGGGCCGAGCATCCCAAGATACTGGTGTACCCGGGCCGAGCACCGAGCCAAATGTTATCCTATGGGAGACCCGAGTATTTTTATTAAATGACCACCGCCAGCATGTAGAAACCCTATAAATGTCACAAAACTCTCAGAAGAGTGCTCAAATGTCAACAGCATGGTGAAGAACCCTGTAAGCATTTCTCACTGAAAAGTCACAGCTGTGAAAAATGTTGTTTCAGTTTTATGCCATTTATATAGACTCACCAGATAAAGTTCATAAATGACACCAAGAATAATTTTCATGGCGGAAATGTTAAGGGCACATACCCACTAGTGAGACACAGCTGGTGTTTGCTACTTTGTGTGATGACATTAAATATTTTCCGTGAAAACATTGTGTTGAACTCAGATGTCACTGAGAAGAGATGTACATGAAGGCCTCTTGACATAATGTGCCCATTTTGAGGAAGTGTGTCTATTGTACTATTTCCCTTTGCCATTTGGAGGCTACCCATTCTCCATGGATAGAGACGTGCATGAGGGCATCAAAACATTATACCCATTTCAAAGGAGCGGGTGTATTGTTGTTGTAATGCCATTTATGAAATAATGTGTGAAAAAATTTAACATTGGGGGTATACATGAAACAACTGCCTAACTTTTTTAACGGTCAACATAGTGGCGCATGAGGAGAAGGCTGAGCAGTCCAGCGATTAACCAAAGTACAGAAGTGTGTACCGACGGGTGAGTGTAGGTTAATGGAAAATTACCTTTTCAATATTTTAATTCCGCTCTCATTTCCTGGTCGTGTGGTGAAGTCTTGCCCAATCCAACCCTTGTTCATCTAGATCTGAGTCATTCTGTCCTCATTTTCAGTTGACAGGCGGGTGCGTTTATCAGTAATGATTCCACCTGCGGAAACTCAAAAAAAAATCTGAAAAAACGTTACCGCCAGGGTAGGCCAGGACTTCCAAGGCGTACAGAGCCAATTCATGTAACATGTCCATCTGGGATACCCAATAATTGTAAGGCACACAGCAATGTCGGAGTACAGTTATTAGATCTGCAAGGTACTCCTTCAGCATCTGTCAAAACTTAACATTTCTTGTGGCACTACCACGCACCTCAGGTGCTGCGTAACGTTAGGGGCTGAGAAAACTGTCACACATCTTAAAGACTGTTCCCCTACCTCGAGCGGATTACACTTGTGCCCCTCTCGGCCGTATGCCTTTGTTGTCCACCAATTCCTGATCGATGCGGCTATCGTTTTGTGTGGAGAATGCTTTGTGTAATTCCATAACTATGGCCTTCTGGAAATGCTCCATTTTTGCTGACCTCTCCGCCTCAGGAATAAGCGACATAAACTTCTCATTGTAGCATGTGTCTAACACTGTTACCAACCAGTAATGTTTTATGGCCCGAGATGTTCTTAACGCGAGGGTCACGAGTGAGGCAGCTTACCATTGAGTCAACCATGTGCGCCAGACTATTAACAGCCAGCACTTCGGTGTCCAGAGCAACACGATGACTGAACATGCTGTCCTCCTCCTTCTCCTCCTCTTCCTCCTCCTCCTCCTCATCTCCCCTGTCCTCTGGCCAACCACGCTGAACATAGGGTATGACTGGTGTGCATGTCATATCATCAGTTTGGCTTGAGAGTAGCTCCATGTCTTCATCCTCCTACTCGTCCTCCTCTTCCTCCTCGTCATAGTCCTCCACTTCCCGTTGTGATGACATGAGGCTGTGCTGTGTGTTATCACCCACACCCACTACTGTTTCTCACTCCAACTCATGGCGCTACGCCTGCAATGCATCATGTTTGTTTTTGAGCAGAGATCGTTTTAGAAGGCCGCGAAGTGGTATGGTGATGTTAATAATGGCGTCATCGACTCTCACCATCTTGGTAGATTCCTCCAAGTTTTGGAGGAGGCTACATAGGTCGTACATCCATCTCCACTACTCACGTGTTATGTGTAGATTTTGACCCTTTTCCCAACACCTTAGGTACTCAACAACTGCCCTCTTCTGGTCACAAATCCTGAACAACATGTGCAGAGTTGGGTAACAACGCGTGGGGACATCACACACCAGTCTGTGAGCCAGAAGCTGAAAAAGGCCCCGCAAAGCCGTCAACGCCGCCAGAAGCTGTTGGCTAATTTACATAAGCTGAACACAGGCGTCAAACTTTTAAGAGGAGATCATACAGCTCTGTGTATGATTTTAGAAACCGCTGAACCAAGAGGTTGAGCACATGGGCCACACATGGAACATGTGTCAGCTGGCCTCTCATCAAAGCCGCCAACATGTTCGGCCCTTGTCGCACACAACCTTCCTGGCTTTAGGTTCATAGGTATGAGCCAGTGATCTGCCTGCTGTTTCAGAGCTGTCCACACCTCTTCTGCATTTTGGGGTTTGTCACCTATGCATATTAGATTCGGCACAGCCTGTTGCCGCTTTGCCGAGGCAGTGCTGCAGTGCTTCCAACTTGGGACTTTTGTTGAGAAAACAGTGGAAGAGGATGCGCAGACAGGTTCCTTCTCTTGCCAGAACCCTCTCGCGATATGGTCCTTGCAGGTTTATCCTTCTCTCCCTTCTCTCAAGGTGTACGGTGTACTTAACCATGGGTACAAAGAGGGCAAGAAGTGGATGTCTATTGTATGTTTGGCACTATTGTTTGAGAGAAGAGAATGTGTTATCAAATCTGATGTCTGTATTTTATTCATCTGCTTGCAGTTGATATGGTGATGAAGAGATGGAGGAGCTGCCGGGAAAAGTATAAGAAGGAGTACGAAGGGCAGTTACGCCTGGGCCCACAAGCTGCACCACCGTTGCGTGTTTACACCCACTTTTACATACTGGCATTCCTTCGTCCATTTGTGCGTCTTAGAAGGTCCGTAATGGAAGATTTTCATTTGCCCATAACCTTAACATGTGTAAGATTAGAAAATATGTTATATGTCACCATTCCTATTGTAGCCATGTCAAATTGGAAGGCGGATGCTGATCTGTTGAAAGCGTGAAAAAATATTTGGGCATCATGCACACAATTATGTTAGGTGACCTCAGATTTTTACGATCTGCATAACACATACATAGTCCACACTCAGCAAAGTTTGTTAGTGGGACCATGGGTACTGTATGTATTTGTTTGTGAGAGATTCGCCATAACAACAGCCGCCATGAAGGCATGTGACCATGACGTGGGCATGTAGTGACTGGCTCACAAGGGCTTAGTCTTGTGGCTCAAGGAAGACACCTTATATGTTTGTGACTCCACTAATGTGCTTCTTACAGGTACCCACCTTGTACAAAAAGCAAGTGGGACACCAAAATTGGTCCCAGTTTAACAATTCACTTTGTAGGTTCAGAGAGGCCTGGTGCATGTTGAGAATTACCCTGTCAACCTGCAACATTATGTGTTTTAAGAAATGGAGTTTTGACCTGTTTAATTGTCATAGTCTCCATTTGTGGTTAAATGACTATTGTGATGGTGGCGTTAGACATATCTCTGAAGTTGTCATTGTATATTAATTTTTGGTTCTTAATAAAGTATAAAATTATCATTGAGAATACCACATTCAAATCTAACAAGCTTTTCAAAAATGCAATTTTTTGCAAGAATTAAGTAATTTCAAGGAAAATAGGTTGTGTTAAAAAAGATGTACAGACATGACACTGTTATTGTGAAGTTTACTAACAGTTTGGAGGTTACACTGTGTGTCGCAATCTTATTTATATGTTTAACCCCATTTAATTTGTGAGATACAGTAGGGTAAGTAACTACAAATGTGCAACACTTATTTTATGAACACAGTTGATCATGTCAAGGTGTCCATCATAAAGTAATTTTAGAGGGCAAAAATGTCTCCACACTATGTGGCTACAAAATGACCCTGTGGTTATTCTTGCAGTCCACATCGGTACCTTCCTTGTTTTTGAGGAAAACCAGGGTATACAGTAGCATGTCAATGCGCTCTGTGTCTGATCAACAGTATCGATCTGTCTGTGCTCAGCAGTCTTCATATTCGTTCAAGAGGCACAGAGGTCTCCTGGTGTGTCGTTCCTTCGCACACTTGTGTGTTGGTCTTAATATTATTAAACTTGCCTATGCCTGTGCCATAATTTCAAAATGTTACTTGGCCCATTACCTTATGTAAATATGGTGTAGCATATCTGAAGGCATCTTACGGGTAACTATATAGTGTGAGATGGTGGTCATAGCAGCATAGAAAGGCGTGATTTCTTATTGCGGTAAGGGTGCGTTATTTTGCTAGCTCAATGGCATGACCTGACTTGAAAGGGCTGCCATTTGTACCCTAACGGTCCCATATACGTAGGCTACATATGTGTTGTGCTGCTTAATATTTACTTAGAAAGTTTTAACTATTTATTTTACGGTAAACAATAGTTTGGAATAGTAAGGTAATCCTCACAAGTTATGCTACTAGAAGCCAATTTATATTGTATGTACTTTGCTCAGCTTGTTGGTTGGGTATTTTACATGGTTAACTTTGCCAAAATGTGAGTAAAGTTAGATTTCTTTAGGTAGAAGACACACAAGGGTAAATGTAAGTGTAGATTTAAAGTTATGTTGGTCACTGCACACTTTAATTATAACTTTCTAAGTACTAAAAATGGGCGCTTACATTTTTGGTTTTGTAATAGACCGCGACGTCCAAATCCCCAGCCTATGGAAGTTCAACAAGGCGCAGAGGAGGCCGCTGGGGCAGCTGTTCAACATCTGGACAGACCAGCCAAGCAACAGGATATGGATGAAGCAGATGAGGTGATGCCGGACCCCAACCAACCCGTGGCTGATCAGCTTCCACCACCGTTACCACCACAGCCTGTAGAAGAACATGCTGTGAGTGGTATGGCTCTTGTGGCTCCACCAGTTTATCTGCCATCCGGTGTTCCAGCCGCTGTGGTCCCCTGTAGCTCTGGCCATGATATAGAGAAGTCCAACAGTGGCCCTGGTCTTGTTCCCTCCTGCACTGCCCCAGCTCGTTTTCATTTTTCATCGACGCAAGGTCCATTTCCTTGCTCCTCTGTACCTGCTCCCTGCCATTATGTCCCTGCCCCGGTTCGGTCCAGCTGTGGCCGAGCTGATCCATCATCAGCATTTGGGCATGATTCTGGGGCCTCCTACAGCTTCAACACAGGTGCCTTCACCCCCAGCTTGGCACCTTTACACAGATATGGCTCGAGTGTTGTTGGTCCAAATTGCTTTGCTCCCTGGGAAGGGGTGGTTGGTGCATCCAATGCAGACCCAAACACAGTACAGTGGGCGGCTGCCTTTGCACACAGTCTCATTGGATATCTAACACACATTCCACATGAGCGGAGACTGAGTGCAAGGGCAGCCGTCCAAATAGTACTTGATGCCAATGTGCCCCCCAACAGCCCCACATGGGTCTTAAATATGCTGGAGGGTTGGCAGCGTTCACAACACAACTTATTGGCAAGGTCACACCGCCAGCAGCCAGGCCAACCAGGACCCGTGCTGGGCTCACAGAGTATTGATGGACCTCCTCTTGAACATACCTTGTGGCGACCCTATGAGCCTTTATTGAATGTGCCTGATGTTGGGTCAAGAGGTTTGGCAGAATATCACAGGCCGTTGGCTGAGGACATCAACCAGGCGCTCAACGTCATCAATATGCCTGTCCATGAGGGTGACGTAGATGTGATTGTGGAAGACAATGGTGGCCGAAGTTACCATGTCCTCTAATGTAATGGACCTATGGAAGTTTTTATCCATAATAATTTTTTTTTTTGTTGTTTTGTAGACTTTGATTTTTCTCTTTTTGAGATAATTTAACATTCTTTTTATGTTAGGTTTTATGTAGCAATTTGGTACCTTAACCCCCTTTCGGTGTGTTTCTTTAGTATGTTATGTTACTAAATGTGGCTTTTTGTTGGCTTTTAAAAAAAAAAGGTGGAAAGAATAACAGACGAAGAAAACAGACTTAGAAAGCCAACAGGCATTAAAGTCTACCACCTAATTAAAATATTTATTTTGACAGCCACATATCAGTTGTATGTGTCATGTATAATACACTCAATCCATGATTTTGGAACTCTCACACACTTTCCACACGAACAATTAGTCAAGAATGTCAGGTCAGTTTATGGGATACACCTAAGGTGGGATTTGGGCTTGGGTTTACATTTCCATTAATAATTGAAGCTGATTATCACATTGTTGTGGGCTTTTAGATAAACATGTGTGTCCCGTCTACAGCTACAATGCAGTTTGCTAAGTATTATCGGCGCTAAAATCCATTTGCAACGTCGTACCATGAATTATCGTTGGGATCATGAAGGACCATTGCCTTAAATTGTTCACTCTGTTCGGCGTACGTTTGTCTCTAAAACATTCCAACGGTCCATGGGATGTATGTATTGTACAAATAAAGCAGGCCTCAGAGCCGATGTCCAACTGTACCTAGCACTTGAAGCAAAGGGCATGCAATGGTCAATGATGAATTATCGGCTTGTTGCCTCCAAAAATTAGCTGAAGGGTTTTAATCCAGATTTGGAGAAATAAAGCAGGGCACGTGGCCTATACAATATTGTGGGTTGTACTAAGAGCATAGTACATTCATAGCCCACTATGCAGGCATAGGCTTGTTGCCTCCAAAAATTAGCCCAAGGAGCGGGATCAAAATGTTTATAATTAATGCAAGGCACATGAGCCATACAATATATTTTCTTGCAGTTGGACAAATGCCCACTATGCAGGCATAGGCTTGTTGCCTTGAAAAATTCAGCCAAGAGACTGTATTGTATTGTCTGACAAAAAACAACGTTCAAAAATCATCACAAGTGCATGCAGTAGTAAAGTAACATTACTGAAACTGATTGTGTAGTTTTGTTGTCATGCAGCAAGTGTAGCAGGAACATGAGTTATCAAAGCTTCTTAGCACAGGCACATTGTTTATCCTTTGTGTCAGAAAAGGACATAATGTTTAAACCGCAGTCAGCCAAACATATCAAATTTGATTATGTCCCTCTAGGTTTGGGTACTGTCGTCTGGAGGGGTTAAGAACTTTGATGATATCCAGTCCTTGTTAAACTTAATGAGAGTCAGCCTGTCGGCATTTTCTGTAGTAAGCCATGACCTTCTATCAGTGACAATTCCCCCAGCGGCACTGAAAACACGCTCTGATATCACACTAGCAGCTGGGCAGGCCAGCAACTCCAAGGCATACAAAGACAGCTCAGTCCAAGTGTGAAGCTTGGAAACCCAGTAATTAAAGGGTACAGAGGGGTCGGTTAAGAAGCTGGTAGTGTCACAGACATACTCGTTCAACATGTTTGACAATGTTTGTCTCCTAGTCAAGGTGAACGTAGGCACAATCAGTTGCAGATTGGAAGGTCTGTTGAACATCGCCCAGTTGGTGGACATCTTACCACCACCTCTTCTTGACATTGTGGCCGTTTGTGTCCCAACCAAAGGCTGCTGTGGCAAAGAGCTGCTTGTTTGGGGTAGAGCGGAGTCAGAGGGTGAAATTGACATCAAATTCCAAACAACAACCCTCTTGAAATAATCCATCGTTAAGCCCCTTGGTGACGGCAACAGCAGCGATGGAAACTTGTCTTTGTAGCATGGGTCAAGGAATGTTGACAACCAGTAGAGGTCGCTGTCATAGATGTTAATGACGCGTGGATCTTGGGACAGACATTGAGACATGAAGTCAGACATGTGTGCTAGGCTGCAAAGACTCATCTCTTCTGTGTCACCTGACTGATGAACAATAGGCATCATGGTCTCAAAATCTGTCTCCACCTCCTCCTCTTCAGCCCACCCATGCTGGGCTGACATAAACCTGGGGTTGGGAGTACCATCAGGGTTCACATCAGTACCATGGAGAAATAAATCGTCTTCATCTTCCTCATCACAGTCTTGTTCTGCAGCCAATGTTGCCGGCTGAAATTGGCTTTGCTGGCTCTGATCGTGGATGTTAAAATCTGGCTCCATAGCCCTCCGCTGTGCCCTCATTGATTCTGTTTTAAGATTCAGGAGAGATTCTTTAAGCAAACAGAGCATGGGGATGGTGAGACTAATAATGGACTGATCACCGCTGACAAGTTTTGTGCAGTAATCGAAGTTCTCTAGAACCTCGCAAAGGTCAGTGATCCACACCCACTCCATAGTACCAATGTGTCTTGTATGACTTCCGGGGTGACGGGCATGTTGCAGCTGATATTCCGCTATTGCCCTCTGCTGCTCATTGAACCTTGCCAACATTAGGAATGTAGAATTCCATCGTGTGGGCATGTCGCAAATTAACCAGTGTTTGGGCAAATTAAATTACTGTTGAAGGGCAGATAGACTTCCAAGTGCCGTGGATGAATGTCGGAAATGTCCGCAATTTCTACGCACCTTCTCTAGTAGATCAGATAACTCAGGGTAATTTTTCATGAATTTCTGAACTACAAGGTTCAGCACGTGAGCCATGCAAGGCACGTGTTGAAGGTTACCGAGCTTTATTGCTGCAACAAGGTTTCGTCCGTTATCGCTGACAACAAGACCTGTTTGTAGTTGCAGTGGGGCCAGCCACTCACCTGTCTGTTGCTTAACACCTTTCCACAGCTCGGTTGCAGTGTGCGGTGTGTCACCTAGACAGATCAGCTTAAGAAGAGCCTGTTGTCGCCTTGCTGATGCACTACTGCAAAGCTCCCAACTTTGACGTGATGTTGCGGACAAGTCAGCAGTGGTCAAGGAAGTAGAAGACGCACATTGTGTTGTTGAAGTATATGAGGACGCGGACACCCGGAATGATGTTGTGCCCGCTATTCGTGGAGTTGGTAGGATCGCAGATATTCCACTATTAGACTTTGGGACACTCTCGACCAGGTTGATCCAGTGAGCCGTTACTGATATGTATCTGCCCTGTCCACAACTACTTGTCCACGTGTCAGTTGTCAGGTGAACTTTTCCGCTTACAGCATTTGTTAGTGCACGCTTTAATTTGTTAACCACGTGCTGGTGTAACGGGGGTACGGCAGTACGTGAAAAAAGTAGCGAATGGGGACAGAGTATCGTGGTGCTGCCACAGCCAACAACTCCCGAAAAGCCTCAGTAGCCACAAGCCTAAACGGCAACATTTCAACAGCTAACAGCTTAGAAATTTGCGCTGTCATTTTTTGAGAAAAAGGGTGTGTTGATTGGTACTTCCGCTGCCTCTCACACAGCTATGGAACTGACAACTGGACATTTGGGGCAGACTCACAAGTCACTTGACTACTGTCATATCTCTCGTCTAATGCAGCTTGTGAGAAGTACGTATAAGTAGGAGCTGCTGCATGAACAGTAGATGGTGAAGGACGGATCGGAGGTGGCCTGCAAGCGTTGGGATCAGAAGGCCCTGATGTCAAACCCTGATGGGCCAACCACTGACTTGGGTGCTTAACAGACATGTGCTTACGCATACTGCTGGTGCTCAAGTTTCCTTTGCCCTGGCCTCTGCTTAGCCTGGCATAGCAGATGTTACAGATAACGACATTTGCTACTGATGGGCTATCTTTAAAAAATTGCCAGACAATGGCTTTTCGTCCTTTATGTTGTGTTGGAGGAACAGGAGGATAACTCTGGCCAACACAAACTGTAGACACAGTTTGGCCAACTGTTGTTAAAGTTTGGGCAACAGTTGGTACAGTTTGTGCAACAGTTGACACAATTTGGGCTACTGTTGTCACAGGTTGGATTCTGGATAATGGAGTAAGCCTGGGTGCTTTAGGCGGTGGTACATAGCCACTTTCCTCCTCCATGCTGCTCTGTTGGCTATGCATGTCAAGTGTCCAGGTTGGATCAGTGGTCTCATCATCCACCCCTTCCTCCTCAAAGTCTTCTGAATAACGTGACTGTTCAGGCTGGCCAGATGAGATGTGTGTCTCATCATCATCATCATCCTCCACCTCCTGAGACGGTGTATGCCTTTGTTGAAAGTGAAGTTCTTCAGTACGAGGTGAATCCAAACTTTGTCCATGAATAGAACATATGTCTTGTTCAAGTATCTGGTCAGGCAGTGACAAAGAAAGGTCAGGTTGTATGAATGGCTGATAAGAACCAAATAAATCATCCGAGTGTCCAAGGTCGCGGTCAAAATTTTCCTCTGTCTGGCGATGGCTTGAGGAAATAGGAAGATTTTGCGGATTAGATGACCCCGCGTTGTCAGTAGCGGCACTTGAATATGGTGTCAAGGATGATTGTGTGCTGCATGAACCAGTGGTTGAGGTCTTGTCAGCTATCCAAGATGTTATTTGGTCTTGCTCTTCCGGCCTCAAGACACGTTTAGGTTGAGTACTGGGAAATTTAGACAGCAGAAAGGTGGATCGATCAATCCTCGTCTGTCTACTTCTACCAGTGCCTTGTTGTTCACGACTGCTAGGGCCACGACCTCGTCCCTGTCCCTTTGCAAACTCTTTTTTGGGCATTTGGTGTTTTTGGGACATTGTTGACAAATGCACAGTCACCAAGATGGAGTTAGGTGTTGCTGTAGGCGTCACCTGCTAGCGGGTTAAGTGCGTGCTAACACTTGTTAGTGAAGCAGCACACTAGTCCCTGAAAAAATTATTAAGTGCGCACAGACACCAAGATGGAGTTGGGTGTTGCTGTAGGTTTCACCTGCTGGTAGGTTAAGTGCGTGGTAACACTTCTCAGTGAAGCAGCACCTAGTCCCAGAAAAAATTAGTAAGTGCGCACAGCCACCGAGATGGAGTTAGGTGTTGCTGTAGGCGTCACCTGCTGGCGGGTTAAGTGCGTGCTAACACTTCTCAGTGAAGCAGCACACTAGTCCCTGAAAAAATTAGTAAGTGCGCACAGCCACCGAGATGGAGTAAGGTGTTGCTGTAGGCGTCACCTGCTGGCGGGTTAAGTGCGTGCTAACACTTGTCAGTGAAGCAGCACAATAGTCCCTGAAAAAATTAGTAAGTGCGCACAGCCACCGAGATGGAGTTAGGTGTTGCTGTAGGCGTCACCTGCTGGCGGGTTAAGTACGTGCTAACACTTGTCAGTGAAGCAGCACACTAGTCCCTGAAAAAATTAGTAAGTGCGCACAGCTACCGAGATGGAGTTAGGTGTTGCTGTAGGCGTCACCTGCTGGCGGGTTAAGTGCGTGCTAACACTTGTCAGTGAAGCAGCACACTAGTCCCTGAAAAAATTAGTAAGTGCGCACAGCTACCGAGATGGAGTTAGGTGTTGCTGTAGGCGTCACCTGCTGGCGGGTTAAGTGTGTGTCAACACTTGTCAGTGAAGCAGCACACTAGTCCCTGAAAAAATTAGTAAGTGCGCACAGCCACCGAGAAGGAGTTAGGTGTTGCTGTAGGCGTCACCTGCTGGCGGGTTAAGTGCGTGCTAACACTTGTCAGTGAAGCAGCACACTAGTCCCTGAAAAAATTAGTAAGTGCGCACAGCCACCGAGATGGAGTTAGGTGTTGCTGTAGGCGTCACCTGCTGGCGGGTTAAGTGCGTGCTAACACTTGTCAGTGAAGCACCACACTAGTCCCTGAAAAATTTAGTAAGTGCGCACAAGTAGTCGCACAAGTAGGTGGTGTACGTGCTATTTGCAGCTAGGGGAGCAGCAACGCACTGGTCTGCCACAGAGAAAATAAAGCTGAAGGGGTTTTTATGACCCAAAATCTATCAGGTGCAAAAAAATAGGAAATAGTGCCTCAGCTAAGCCTTTGACTTCAGCTATTAGGACAGCTGAGTGAGTAAGCTAAGCTATGAGGTCGGTCCTGTGTGCACTGGTAAGACTGCACCTCCCTGCCTGCCTGCCTACAGTCCTCTACACAGTACTCCTCTGTCCTCCTGGTAGCTCTCACAAGAGCTGTTTGGGTTAAATATAATGAATTTTGAAGTTTCCCTACACTGACTGACACTCCCTATGAAATGCTCCAGCATCTACCTCACCCTGCTCTAGCTCAGATCTTCACAGGAATGTGCCCAAAATGGCGATGGCAAGGCTTATATACAGCCTCGCCTCTCATACATGACATAGGCATCACGATGGACAGTAGCCAATCATAGTCCTGCCACAACTAACATGGCTGTGGCATTACTGAATATGATTGGCTAACATGCTTGTCCATCTTCACAAGTTTTCTGACCTAACACGCTAGGCTGTCTCGGAAGCTTTGTCGGAACATAACAGATTCTGTATTCGCGAGTCCCGAATACAGTATACAGGACTCGGATTCGTAGACTCGCTCAGACTCGCTCAGACTCGCTGCTGACAGCGGGTATCCGTGAAGCGGTGCGATTGTTTAAACAATTTGGGGAGATTCAAGCTATATAGCGATGTGATATTGCGAGTCTAGCGAGTGAGAAAAAGTAAACTCTGACAAAACTAGAATTGCCATTGACTTGCATTGGACTCGTTACTGTGCGAGTAATCGCTGGGAAACTCTCAGAGTACCGAGTCCTGCGAGTTCCTTACTACTCGCTGAGTAACGAGTCCTAGCGAGTAGACTCGCCCATCCCTAATCACATATGGGGCATCTGAACAAACAATTTGATTTATAACAACTTACAACAAATGGGCCAGAATCACAGCAATTTTGGCAAAACTCTGGGGGGTCCTACAACTTGAACCATTCTGAGAAAATCTATTCCAAATAGACCAATGATGATGGCAAGAAGAAGTAGCAGTTTATGTGATAATTTAGTACACAGCCACTATATAGCCAAAATAAAGCCCTTTGTTAGTGGTGGGAGGTCACAGTTGGGATTTTTTCTGTGTGGCTCATGCCTGGCCTGTCGTAACACAATGAGATCACAGACATTTGAGACGGCAAATAGTAAGAGAACTTTTAATATTCTCCAGTATTTCACGTGCCACACGAAACAGTCATATATCATGCTACATGTCCCTGCGGATAAATCTACATTTTAAAATAAGTGGATCCCACTCAGGAGTTTAAAGAGGACCTGTCACCCCCTCCTGGAATTCAATCTAATAGCAACACTGAGTGCAGCATGTATGCTGCATTCAGGCAAGGGGTCCCCATGTGTCTGTGAGGTTTGTACCCCTAACTATAGCCTTTTGAAAACTCACAGTAAAAAGTCAAGAGGGCATTACCAGTGGCAGCAGTCAGCTTGCTTTCCGGGGGCCATTCCCGTTCCCCTGCGTCTCTGTTCCGCCCTCCTCCCTGTCCTCGCTGCCTCATTGATGGTTTGTCATCCATCCTCGCCTGCGCCTCCTTGTGCTACGTCATGCAGGTGCAGAACGAGGTCTTGTTAGTGTCGGTCCCGTGTCCTGTCCCACCTCCCGCCCTGACGTCAGCGCTTGTGCCCACCCTGCTCTGTGTTTACTTCACTTGAGGAAGACAGTCACCCTGTCGAAACACACAGTGAGAAGTAAAGACCAATAAAGGTTTGTAAATCAAGCACTCTGAGTGTGTTTTAATTGCCCAAGTGCCTGATGGTCCTAAAAGATCACCACTTGTTTCTTCCACATTGTGGGTTTCTTGGCCATAACTGTGCCACCAGAGATTTTCCAGATGTTTTCTATTGGGTTTAGATAAGGACTGTGGGCTGGCTATTTCATTGTTTCAATGTTTTCTGTTTCAAAATACTGCTTTATCAAATTTGCTGTGTGATAGGGGCATTATAATCATGAAAATTGGTTGCTGATTGAGCGCTGAATGCAAGTAAGGAACCCTGTATTGTTGAAGAGGATTCTGATACAAACTTGCATTCACTCTGCCATGTAGCTGTATGACAAGTCCAACCCCTGCAGCAGAAAATATTCCAAAAACCATGACATTCCTCAACCACCTTTCACTGACTTCTACATACACTTTGGGTTCAGTCTTTCCTTAGTTTCTTGACGAACATAATGTTTCCCATCAGGCCCAAATAAATTAAACATGAGATTTGGTCACTGCAGAGTGGGCTTTCAGCCCAAATGCTCTTAGGCTGGGTTCACACTTGGGGACCCCTCCGCATCGTCCTGCAGAGGGGATCTGCAAGCTGAGCGCAGCCACTGCAAGCCCCTATCTTTATAATGGGGATGCTGCGCTTGACTGCACATGACCGTGCACTCCCATTCATTTGCCTGTGTGATTTGTACGCAGGCGGATGCCTGCGCACAAATCACACACCCTCGTCTGCACCCTGAACGCGACATGTTGCATTCCTGGTGCGGACGAGAGTGTGTGATTTTTTGCGCAGGCATCTGCCTGCGTACAAATCACGCAGACAAATGAATGGGAGCACATGGTCATGTGCAGTCAAGCGCAGCACCGTGCGTCCCCATTATAAAGATAGGGGCTTGCGGTGGCGGCGCTCACATGGCGGTTCCCCTCTGCTGAACGCTGCGGAGGGGTCCGCAAGTGTGAACCTAGCCTTAAACATTGTGACACTGTATGATGAGACATATCCTTACCCTGTTCAGTGCTAAACTGGTGACCTATTCCAGCTGCAGTGTTGAAACGATTAGCCATGGATATTATCCACATTATCCTGTTGTCTCTTGCATTTGTCTTTCTTGAGGGAGTTAAAAGAATTTCTGAAGTTGTAAAGATTGAATATTCTAGAAATCACAGACTTGGAAAGGCCAATCTCTGCTGCTATGGCTGATAGGGTGACCGCCTTTGGCCTTCTTCTGGACAACCAGCTGCCGGGGGGGTTCAGTCAGTTTGGAACGGCAGACCATTTTTGCAAAGTGAGTACAGACTGGAAAGTTAGGCTGACAGTTAAATAAAGTTTGTCAGATAATTAAGGAAATTAGCACCAGGTGCCAGATTAACGCCAATAATTTGCAGGTATTCAAAAGTGTTCTCTAATTTTGATTAGTGTTCTTTTTCATTTATCTCATTTACATTTTTATTCTGTGCTTTAAAATATTTTCACACAGGACAACACAATAAGCATAGCACTAAGGAAATTGCATGTTCACTAATTTTGATCTGCAGTATATGTATATACCATACACAGACATTATGTATGACTCGATCACACATTATTTTGCTCATATGACATTATCTGCTAGAATAATATATCAAAAATGCACTGTTTTTATTGGTGCAATAAGATCAGATTCTACACAAAATGAGATGTATTTATTTCAGAAAAAACTTTTGCATGCCACCATTTTTATAATTCATATGTAATATATTCAGTGTATTCAGTTTAGTCTCATGTAGCATGGTCAGATGGAAGAAAGGCTGTTTATTATCTTGTCTTGGAATTTACAATACTGCTTAAGGGAATGCACTGTTTATTCAAGGGTTCATAAACACTTTTAAACCATCTGTGAGCCTCAGCTTTATGCTTTCAGAAATGACAGTCATGTCAAAATTCTTACAAGTAAAATTGACCTTCATAGAGGAATAGATGAATATGTTTTCCCCTTGTATAGAAACATTGAGAATGTGGTATGTTTCATACAAAAATTTTTTAAATAAAATGTATATTGCTAAACAAACATATGTATGTTTGTATAATGTAGCTATAAAATGTTTATGTATGTCAGATTTATCATTAATTTATTGCTAGACAATTGTTTAAAGTGTGGAAGGAAATAATACGTTGCCATGGTACCGTACTGAGAGAATAGCGGCTAGGTATGTCTTAGTTTTTATTTTTGTTTATATTTACCCCAGAATAGAATGAGGAATATTCAATTCAAATTGAATTTTTGAGGAAAATTTGTTAAATAGGAGTTCCTCTCATTACTAGTCTTGCCTTATTTGTTAATCCCCATTTTTACCCTGGTATATAATGTATGACTGTTCTGTTTACCATGTTGAGCTTAAGACACACCACACAGATATCACACACACGTCCCACTGAGAAAAAAATGCACATTGAAATCTCATGCCCCATGGATCTAACAATGATTGGATAAGAAAAGGTCACATTTTTCATACGCTCATGTATATCCAGCCTTATATTGATAGACTTGTCTCTAATGCCGAGAATGAAACCTTGTCTCCTGCTTGCACTTGTGCACTGACAGTAGATAATGATGGTGACACAAACACAATGGTGCACTCTGAAGTCTCATTCAAAGAGCATTTCACCAGAGTGTGTCCCTAGCCATTGTATACAAAATTTTGAGGAAGGTGCATGGAACTGCACCGAAACGCGTAGGAAATAAAGAAGAATACTGCTACAAGATATATCTTGCATTCCTTGTGTTTCCTGTGGACTCAGCAGCGCAGACTGTTACACACCTTGCTTCCCAAACTTTTGTGACGGTTTTTCCACGTGCGAGTGGTCGGTGGAAGTCCTGCAGCAGCTGATATTACTTTCATGCCTTCAAACCAGTTGTGGGTTACACAACTGGAATAGGTGAGTGGAATCTATATACACTACCCATACTGTCAGTATCACTTTTGATAGAGCACTATTGCACCTCTTGTTTCCCCATTTTTCATTGATAGCCATTGTATACACACTCACACTTACACTAAAAGCCTGCCACCACGATCATCCACTACAAATCTACAGGTGCAGGCAGGAGACTTAGCGTTCAAGTAATGTTAGTATTCATTAGAGGCAAGTCAAACAATGTAAGGTAGCAGCTTCATTAGGGAAATAGGAGGTCATGACAGTTCACCAAGGCATAGGCCATTCCAAAGGTGCACTGAAGTGGACTCATTTGCATATCAAATAAAAGTTATTTTTTACTTACATACCAAGGCAAGCATACATACCTAGTATGACTTAAATAGAGGCTAAGTGCCTTACATAAAATATTAAGCAGCTTGATTTACTAGAGATTCATGGTGGCTAGATCTAATATTGGCCTGACACCATGAATTTTGAGGTTAGTGCTTGCTGCTAAAACAAAGCTGGCATCAACCCCTTCATTACCCAGTGTGCCACCACCACCAGGGCCACTGGTACACCACCCCAAAATGGTGCTTCTATAAATGTGCCATTTTCTGGGGAGACTGGGGGCTGCAATTCACAATGGGAGGACCCAGAAAATTTGGCACACCCTGCCCTGTGGATTCCAGCACCCAGCTGTTTAGTTGCACCTGGATTGAAACCAAAAATATGATAAAGCCCCACATCATTTTTTAAAATGATTTCCTGAAATTCATAAACTAATTAAAAAAAAGGCCTTCAATATTTTTTTGTTTTCCAGCCTGGCAAAAATAGGCAGTTATGGGTAGGCGCAGCCAGAACCTGCCTGCCGTACCTGGCTATTGGCTATGAAACAAAACAAATAAAAGTGTATAAATATTTACAAACATATGGTGTCACCTGTGCTGTAGAGAGCACAGGAAAAAGGCAATTTACATATTTACATAGGTCAACGATACTGTTGAGGACAGCAAGAATGTATTACTGTCCCAGAGGATGTTATTAGTACATAGAAGGTAATAGGGGAGCTGAGCAGTTAGTTTAGGGAGTGCCAAAGAGTTGGTCAGTAGCGATTGGAGGAAGGTATAGATAGGTTAGAGAGGAATTAAATATAAATAGGTGTATATAGATATACTTAATTAGACATATTTAGTTAGAGAGATAGGGTCGTAGTATAAAAAAGTATCCGAGTTACCAGGTGTGGGTCATGGAATGTTCTAGGATAAGATTGGAAAGAGGCGTCTTTCCTTGGTGGCGAACGCTCGATTAAGGTGGTTTGCTTTATTTCAATAATTTCCAAATGGGGATAGGCGTTTTTCAGCACGGTCCTATGGAAAGCAATATCATAGCTGTCACTATTCTGGCAAGAAGATCAACCAGAGCTAAATAAAGTACCATGTAGCGTTAGTCCCTCCAAGCTGACAAATCATTAGTATTATGTGATTATATAGTTTGATTATATCTCCTTAATTTCAATGTAGCCTAAAAAGATATATGTGTCAAATAGGTTGTATAATATATGTGCAGAGCTAATCGTTGTCAAAACAAAAGTTCCTTCTGCTTTTTACCCAAAGTGCATGTTGGGCATTAATGGACAGAGTGCCTGTCATTATATAGTTAAATACCTTCTTTCAGTGATAGGTCCGCCCCCGTCAGAGTCCTGGTAGGAATGAGCACAGTGTGTTATCGGTTGCTGCTATTTATAGCAGAAAACAGGAAGTGGGGAATCCGCACATGCTCAGTAGCGTGTCTCGGACAAAGTGTGGCAGAAGTGCCATGTTAGGTATATGCTAACCAGTGACTGCTTGTAGTTGAGAGTGCAATGCATCATGGGAGGGAAGGGGAGGAGCCGTTCTCAGCCTGTCAGCTTCAGTGTAAACAATGCTGCTAGTAGTAATTATAGCAGGAGATCGGTGTGAAGGGGCGCTGATTGTAAGCATGAATGAAGGGTGTGTTATGGAGTATTCCACTGGAGGTATATTATACAAGAAGACAAGATCAATATTAGATATTTCAGTATTAGGAAGAATGTAAAAGGCCCAAAGGGTGAAGACATTGAGAGGAACAGAAGACATATACTTTATCAATATTGTGACGTCATGCTTAGTATCTTATAGTAGATATATTGTTCTCATGTATTATATCTCAGAGTAATGGCATACATATTGGTTATGATCCAATAAAAATGGATCTAGATGATAAGATTTATTATTTCACTTCAGGAAAAACGGGAGAGAAGTGAGTTAGTACAATGGAAACTGTGATGGAGACAACCCTTGTTAAAAACAAGGTCAGCTGGACCACTGCTTCATTGTTATGTTGAAGGCAACAATGTGTATATAGTGCCTAAAACTTTTAAGGCACAAATTTCTTCGGTCACATTCTTCATTTATAACCTATATTGGGGAAAAAAGGTTAAGAGACACAGGGGGTCCCAACCCTCAGCAACAGATATCTAGGTCATTAGGAGCAAGACTAATATCTATACGGTACAGGCTCTAGTTGGGATCTTACCATTCCAGTGCAACGACTAGGGGAAGGGAAGGTGAAAGGGTTTGGCGACCCTTATCTCTCAATATATCTAAAGTAAGTGGAAGAAAAAAAGGAAAGATCATTAGTGGGTTATTTTAACAGAACCAATCCATTTCTCTATTGAGCCCATGAGGATGTAGTGTTTTCAGTGTGTAGATCCAAAAACTTTCCCTGCTCTTCAGTAATTTGACATGATCACCACCTCGTCTGGGTCTCTCTACTTGTTCGATGATCTGGTACCGTAGTTGTGATATAGAGTGATTAGCCTCATGGAAGTGGTGTGGTATGGGTAAGCAATTCCTTTCACATCTAATGGTAGACTTGTGGCTAGCTATTCTTTCCTTGATATGTTGGGTAGTCTCACCTACATAGAGGAGGCCACAGGGACACTTGATTATATATACAACGAAGTTGGAGTTACAAGTGTAAAAACCTTTGATGGGATATGTTTTGCCTGTGTGGGGGTGTGTGAAGTGTTCACCCGGATTATATTGGAACATGATGGACAGTTCAAACATGGGAAGGTTCCCCTCCTTGGTGTATCTAGGAATGTTTGTTTCGGTAATGTTTTCAAGCTCCCAATATCGGCTCTCACTATTTTATCCTTGAGGTTTGGTGGACGTCGTTTACACATGAGTGGTGGGGTACTGAATACTTCCATGTTGGGATATGCTCTTTGAAGAAGAGGCCAATGATGTTTAATTATGTTATATACAACTGGCATTGATGGGTGGTGTCCATGTACAAAGGGGATTCTTTCCGGTTTGTTGATGGAGATAGAGGTTTCTGGTGGATTTAGTATTCTGTCAGTTTCCTCCATAAGGAGTTTCTTGGGGTATTGGCGTTCAAGGAATTTCTTGTTCATCTCCTCAAGTCTAACCGGTAGGGTCTCCTTCTCTGATACAATACGGGCCACCCGTTGAAATTGAGATCTAGGCAGACTATTTTTGGTGGTGGAGGGGTGACAACTACTATAGAGTAGGAGGCCGTTCTTATCAGTAGGTTTTTGGTAGAGGTCAGAGCCTAATGTGTTGTTACTTTTTTTGAAAATTTTAGTATCAAGGAAACTCACTTCGGTGTCGCTGGATGTCATAGTGAAAGAGAGTTCCTGTCTTATTGTGTTAATTTCAGTAAAAAATGAGTCAAGTGAAGTTTGATTACCATGCCAGATACAAAATATATCATCGATATATCTTAGCCATATCAAGGCGTGGTTCTGGAAGAGAGAATTTGGGTAAATGTACTGGGTTTCAAAATCATGCATGTATAGATTTGCATACGCCGGTGCGACATTTGAGCCCATAGCGGTCCCCCGTTTTTGGACATAGAAGTCGTCACCATACAAGAAATAGTTTTCCCTCAGGACCAGATTCAATAGGTCTAGGCAAAGTTCGATGGCATTTGGAGTAAGGGTACTTGTAGTTTCAAGGGCTCTCTGGGTGGCCTCCATACCCTTGTCATGATCGATCGAGGTATAGAGACTGTTTACATCCATGGTAGCCAAAAGGCTACCAGGAGGGATTGAGTTTAGTTGGCGAATTTTTGATAGAAAATCATTCGTGTCTAGTACAAAGGAATCCATTTTTCTCGCTAATGGTGTAAGGATTTTCTCTAAATACACAGATAATGGAGCTAGTATAGAATCAGTTGAGGCAACAATTGGTCGCCCCGGTGGATTGGTGAAATTTTTATGAATTTTTGGCAGGATATATATGACTGGAGTGATGGGGTTGGAATTAGTTAGAAAAGTCTTTGTTTTGGCATCTATAGTACCCATATGGAGATGCTTGGTCAGTGTGGAATCTATTTTCCTCTGAATTGAATATAGTGGGTCTGTGTTTATTCGATTGTAAGTGGTGGTGTCGCTCAACTGTCTCTCAATCTCCATTTTGTAGTTCTTTTGTTCATGATTACTATAGAATTACCCTTGTCGGCTGGTTTTATAGTAATTGCTTTATTGTGCTGTAGGGCAGTAAGGGCTTGGGTTTCCTCAGATGTTATATTATTTTTGGTTTTGAATAATCCTAGTTGATGGTCGTGAATATGGGAATCAACATCTCTCTGTATTAGGGAGATTAGTGTCTCAGTTGCATGGTTGGTCTTGGGCGGCATGAATGAACTCTTATTTCTCAGACCCAAGGATGTTATGTTCATTGGGTCGTTGGTGGCTCTTTGTATGTTCAGGATTGGTCTGTTTTCTAATAACCCGAAATGAGTTTTTAGTCTAATCGTTCTGTAAAAATTCTGTAGATCTTTCTGTAGGGTGAATGAGTCCCATCTAGGTGTTGGACAAAAAGATAGGCCTTTATTTAGTACCCTATACTCGGTGGGGGAGAGGGTATAGTCTGATATGTTAACTATAAGGTTGGGACCCTTACCTGTGCTCGCGATCTCGTGTGTGGTCGTCCTCCTCCTCCTTGACCTCCGCGTGGGTTTACTCTTTTTGGGCGTGCGGGTAAAAAAGGGGCACCCCCTCAGTTGCCCGTACTGGAGTCGCTTCCGGATCCTAAAGGAAGGTGGCTGGCCTGGATAGGGTTGCCATGGTCTTGGGGCGTAGGTGATGGGTTCGTTCCATAGATATACACGATTTTGTTCGTAATCCTCGACGTCCCTCTGGAATTTTTGTCGTTTTCTATCTTGAAGAATTTTCTTGAAGTTATTGATAGTATCGTTAACCCTGTTCTTCAGGTCAGCTAGGTCATTCGATGTGAAAGATCCTACTAGTTGGGCTTCAATTACAGCCACCTTCTCCTCAGATTCGGTAATAGCAACCTGTAGATGTTCAATCGTTAAAGCAATCAAATCAAAGGAGCATTTATTTAGGATCTGTTGGAACTTTTTGCAGTAGTCCTCTTTGTCGGAGAAGATCGTGGGTCTGATATTACTCCTCAATCCCCTTGGAATCTTTTTCTGGCGGTAGTATTCCGCTAGGGTTCTAGAATGCAGATCAAGTGAGACGAACCTCCTTCGTTCCTTCTCAAACTCCTTGGCTCTCAGATCCTTACTGGGTACTTTTAGAAACTCGGTGGATGCCGTGACCTGGGCCACGATCTCATCTCGTACGGTATCGTCGTAGACGAATGATTCACTGGACATTTAGAGAAAGCGGGTGCAACAACCAAGAGATAAGTACAGTCAATAGGGTATAATGGTGTGCACACCGCGTAGGTGGTGAGTGGAGGTGCCAACTAACAGGATTTCTTCAATCCCAGTAAATACAAATATGGATACAAAGTTGCACACTCCTTTAGATGTTTTTGATGCAAGGTTTATTATGAACAGTTAATGGCCACAGATGTCAACGCGTTTCGGCTTTAACCAAAGCCTTGATCACGACAATTGGCTATGAAACAAAACAAATAAAAGTGTATAAATATTTACAAACATATGGTGTCACCTGTGCTGTAGAGAGCACAGGAAAAAGGCAATTTACATATTTACATAGGTCAACGATACTGTTGAGGACAGCAAGAATGTATTACTGTCCCAGAGGATGTTATTAGTACATAGAAGGTAATAGGGGAGCTGAGCAGTTAGTTTAGGGAGTGCCAAAGAGTTGGTCAGTAGCGATTGGAGGAAGGTATAGATAGGTTAGAGAGGAATTAAATATAAATAGGTGTATATAGATATACTTAATTAGACATATTTAGTTAGAGAGATAGGGTCGTAGTATAAAAAAGTATCCGAGTTACCAGGTGTGGGTCATGGAATGTTCTAGGATAAGATTGGAAAGAGGCGTCTTTCCTTGGTGGCGAACGCTCGATTAAGGTGGTTTGCTTTATTTCAATAATTTCCAAATGGGGATAGGCGTTTTTCAGCACGGTCCTATGGAAAGCATATTGCTTTCCATAGGACCGTGCTGAAAAACGCCTATCCCCATTTGGAAATTATTGAAATAAAGCAAACCACCTTAATCGAGCGTTCGCCACCAAGGAAAGACGCCTCTTTCCAATCTTATCCTAGAACATTCCATGACCGACACCTGGTAACTCGGATACTTTTTTATACTACGACCCTATCTCTCTAACTAAATATGTCTAATTAAGTATATCTATATACACCTATTTATATTTAATTCCTCTCTAACCTATCTATACCTTCCTCCAATCGCTACTGACCAACTCTTTGGCACTCCCTAAACTAACTGCTCAGCTCCCCTATTACCTTCTATGTACTAATAACATCCTCTGGGACAGTAATACATTCTTGCTGTCCTCAACAGTATCGTTGACCTATGTAAATATGTAAATTGCCTTTTTCCTGTGCTCTCTACAGCACAGGTGACACCATATGTTTGTAAATATTTATACACTTTTATTTGTTTTGTTTCATAGCCAATTGTCGTGATCAAGGCTTTGGTTAAAGCCGAAACGCGTTGACATCTGTGGCCATTAACTGTTCATAATAAACCTTGCATCAAAAACATCTAAAGGAGTGTGCAACTTTGTATCCATATTTGTATTTACTGGGATTGAAGAAATCCTGTTAGTTGGCACCTCCACTCACCACCTACGCGGTGTGCACACCATTATACCCTATTGACTGTACTTATCTCTTGGTTGTTGCACCCACTTTCTCTAAATGTCCAGTGAATCATTCGTCTACGACGATACCGTACGAGATGAGATCGTGGCCCAGGTCACGGCATCCACCGAGTTTCTAAAAGTACCCAGTAAGGATCTGAGAGCCAAGGAGTTTGAGAAGGAACGAAGGAGGTTCGTCACACTTGATCTGCATTCTAGAACCCTAGCGGAATACTACCGCCAGAAAAAGATTCCAAGGGGATTGAGGAGTAATATCAGACCCACGATCTTCTCCGACAAAGAGGACTACTGCAAAAAGTTCCAACAGATCCTAAATAAATGCTCCTTTGATTTGATTGCTTTAACGATTGAACATCTACAGGTTGCTATTACCGAATCTGAGGAGAAGGTGGCTGTAATTGAAGCCCAACTAGTAGGATCTTTCACATCGAATGACCTAGCTGACCTGAAGAACAGGGTTAACGATACTATCAATAACTTCAAGAAAATTCTTCAAGATAGAAAACGACAAAAATTCCAGAGGGACGTCGAGGATTACGAACAAAATCGTGTATATCTATGGAACGAACCCATCACCTACGCCCCAAGACCATGGCAACCCTATCCAGGCCAGCCACCTTCCTTTAGGATCCGGAAGCGACTCCAGTACGGGCAACAGAGGGGGTGCCCCTTTTTTACCCGCACGCCCAAAAAGAGTAAACCCACGCGGAGGTCAAGGAGGAGGAGGACGACCACACACGAGATCGCGAGCACAGGTAAGGGTCCCAACCTTATAGTTAACATATCAGACTATACCCTCTCCCCCACCGAGTATAGGGTACTAAATAAAGGCCTATCTTTTTGTCCAACACCTAGATGGGACTCATTCACCCTACAGAAAGATCTACAGAATTTTTACAGAACGATTAGACTAAAAACTCATTTCGGGTTATTAGAAAACAGACCAATCCTGAACATACAAAGAGCCACCAACGACCCAATGAACATAACATCCTTGGGTCTGAGAAATAAGAGTTCATTCATGCCGCCCAAGACCAACCATGCAACTGAGACACTAATCTCCCTAATACAGAGAGATGTTGATTCCCATATTCACGACCATCAACTAGGATTATTCAAAACCAAAAATAATATAACATCTGAGGAAACCCAAGCCCTTACTGCCCTACAGCACAATAAAGCAATTACTATAAAACCAGCCGACAAGGGTAATTCTATAGTAATCATGAACAAAAGAGACTACAAAATGGAGATTGAGAGACAGTTGAGCGACACCACCACTTACAATCGAATAAACACAGACCCACTATATTCAATTCAGAGGAAAATAGATTCCACACTGACCAAGCATCTCCATATGGGTACTATAGATGCCAAAACAAAGACTTTTCTAACTAATTCCAACCCCATCACTCCAGTCATATATATCCTGCCAAAAATTCATAAAAATTTCACCAATCCACCGGGGCGACCAATTGTTGCCTCAACTGATTCTATACTAGCTCCATTATCTGTGTATTTAGAGAAAATCCTTACACCATTAGCGAGAAAAATGGATTCCTTTGTACTAGACACGAATGATTTTCTATCAAAAATTCGCCAACTAAACTCAATCCCTCCTGGTAGCCTTTTGGCTACCATGGATGTAAACAGTCTCTATACCTCGATCGATCATGACAAGGGTATGGAGGCCACCCAGAGAGCCCTTGAAACTACAAGTACCCTTACTCCAAATGCCATCGAACTTTGCCTAGACCTATTGAATCTGGTCCTGAGGGAAAACTATTTCTTGTATGGTGACGACTTCTATGTCCAAAAACGGGGGACCGCTATGGGCTCAAATGTCGCACCGGCGTATGCAAATCTATACATGCATGATTTTGAAACCCAGTACATTTACCCAAATTCTCTCTTCCAGAACCACGCCTTGATATGGCTAAGATATATCGATGATATATTTTGTATCTGGCATGGTAATCAAACTTCACTTGACTCATTTTTTACTGAAATTAACACAATAAGACAGGAACTCTCTTTCACTATGACATCCAGCGACACCGAAGTGAGTTTCCTTGATACTAAAATTTTCAAAAAAAGTAACAACACATTAGGCTCTGACCTCTACCAAAAACCTACTGATAAGAACGGCCTCCTACTCTATAGTAGTTGTCACCCCTCCACCACCAAAAATAGTCTGCCTAGATCTCAATTTCAACGGGTGGCCCGTATTGTATCAGAGAAGGAGACCCTACCGGTTAGACTTGAGGAGATGAACAAGAAATTCCTTGAACGCCAATACCCCAAGAAACTCCTTATGGAGGAAACTGACAGAATACTAAATCCACCAGAAACCTCTATCTCCATCAACAAACCGGAAAGAATCCCCTTTGTACATGGACACCACCCATCAATGCCAGTTGTATATAACATAATTAAACATCATTGGCCTCTTCTTCAAAGAGCATATCCCAACATGGAAGTATTCAGTACCCCACCACTCATGTGTAAACGACGTCCACCAAACCTCAAGGTATAAAATAGTGAGAGCCGATATTGGGAGCTTGAAAACATTACCGAAACAAACATTCCTAGATACACCAAGGAGGGGAACCTTCCCATGTTTGAACTGTCCATCATGTTCCAATATAATCCGGGGTGAACACTTCACACACCCCCACACAGGCAAAACATATCCCATCAAAGGTTTTTACACTTGTAACTCCAACTTCGTTGTATATATAATCAAGTGTCCCTGTGGCCTCCTCTATGTAGGTGAGACTACCCAACATATCAAGGAAAGAATAGCTAGCCACAAGTCTACCATTAGATGTGAAAGGAATTGCTTACCCATACCACACCACTTCCATGAGGCTAATCACTCTATATCACAACTACGGTACCAGATCATCGAACAAGTAGAGAGACCCAGACGAGGTGGTGATCATGTCAAATTACTGAAGAGCAGGGAAAGTTTTTGGATCTACACACTGAAAACACTACATCCTCATGGGCTCAATAGAGAAATGGATTGGTTCTGTTAAAATAACCCACTAATGATCTTTCCTTTTTTTCTTCCACTTACTTTAGATATATTGAGAGATAAGGGTCGCCAAACCCTTTCACCTTCCCTTCCCCTAGTCGTTGCACTGGAATGGTAAGATCCCAACTAGAGCCTGTACCGTATAGATATTAGTCTTGCTCCTAATGACCTAGATATCTGTTGCTGAGGGTTGGGACCCCCTGTGTCTCTTAACCTTTTTTCCCCCAATATAGGTTATAAATGAAGAATGTGACCGAAGAAATTTGTGCCTTAAAAGTTTTAGGCACTATATACACATTGTTGCCTTCAACATAACAATGAAGCAGTGGTCCAGCTGACCTTGTTTTTAACAAGGGTTGTCTCCATCACAGTTTCCATTGTACTAACTCACTTCTCTCCCGTTTTTCCTGAAGTGAAATAATAAATCTTATCATCTAGATCCATTTTTATTGGATCATAACCAATATGTATGCCATTACTCTGAGATATAATACATGAGAACAATATATCTACTATAAGATACTAAGCATGACGTCACAATATTGATAAAGTATATGTTTTCTGTTCCTCTCAATGTCTTCACCCTTTGGGCCTTTTACATTCTTCCTAATACTGAAATATCTAATATTGATCTTGTCTTCTTGTATAATATACCTCCAGTGGAATACTCCATAACACACCCTTCATTCATGCTTACAATCAGCGCCCCTTCACACCGATCTCCTGCTATAATTACTACTAGCAGCATTGTTTACACTGAAGCTGACAGGCTGAGAACGGCTCCTCCCCTTCCCTCCCATGATGCATTGCACTCTCAACTACAAGCAGTCACTGGTTAGCATATACCTAACATGGCACTTCTGCCACACTTTGTCCGAGACACGCTACTGAGCATGTGCGGATTCCCCACTTCCTGTTTTCTGCTATAAATAGCAGCAACCGATAACACACTGTGCTCATTCCTACCAGGACTCTGACGGGGGCGGACCTATCACTGAAAGAAGGTATTTAACTATATAATGACAGGCACTCTGTCCATTAATGCCCAACATGCACTTTGGGTAAAAAGCAGAAGGAACTTTTGTTTTGACAACGATTAGCTCTGCACATATATTATGCAACCTATTTGACACATATATCTTTTTAGGCTACATTGAAATTAAGGAGATATAATCAAACTATATAATCACATAATACTAATGATTTGTCAGCTTGGAGGGACTAACGCTACATGGTACTTTATTTAGCTCTGGTTGATCTTCTTGCCAGAATAGTGACAGCTATGATATTGCTTTCCATAGGACCGTGCTGAAAAACGCCTATCCCCATTTGGAAATTATTGAAATAAAGCAAACCACCTTAATCGAGCGTTCGCCACCAAGGAAAGACGCCTCTTTCCAATCTTATCCTAGAACATTCCATGACCCACACCTGGTAACTCGGATACTTTTTTATACTACGACCCTATCTCTCTAACTAAATATGTCTAATTAAGTATATCTATATACACCTATTTATATTTAATTCCTCTCTAACCTATCTATACCTTCCTCCAATCGCTACTGACCAACTCTTTGGCACTCCCTAAACTAACTGCTCAGCTCCCCTATTACCTTCTATGTACTAATAACATCCTCTGGGACAGTAATACATTCTTGCTGTCCTCAACAGTATCGTTGACCTATGTAAATATGTAAATTGCCTTTTTCCTGTGCTCTCTACAGCACAGGTGACACCATATGTTTGTAAATATTTATACACTTTTATTTGTTTTGTTTCATAGCCAATTGTCGTGATCAAGGCTTTGGTTAAAGCCGAAACGCGTTGACATCTGTGGCCATTAACTGTTCATAATAAACCTTGCATCAAAAACATCTAAAGGAGTGTGCAACTTTGTATCCATATTTGTATTTACTGGGATTGAAGAAATCCTGTTAGTTGGCACCTCCACTCACCACCTACGCGGTGTGCACACCATTATACCCTATTGCCGTACCTGGCTGACACACAAAAATACACTAAAGCCCCATGTGGTTTTTCTTTAATTATTTCGAGCTATAATTTTATAAAAAAAAGGCTCAACTATATTGTGATTTTGGTGCTTTTTTGGGCTAGTAGATGCATATAAAAACACTGAACACAATGCATGGAAATTTATGCTAAAATTGCACCAAAAAAGCAATAAATCTGTACCAAAAACTGCGTTGTGGTTTTGGTACTTTTTTTGGGCACAAAACATTGTTTTCAATGTGTTTATATGCATCTCCTGGCACAAAAGAGCACCTAAACTGTGATTAGTTTTTGTCGCAGATTTCATGCTTTTTTGGTGCAATTTTGGCATAAAACTGTAAGCATTGTGTTCAATGTGTTCATATGCATCTCCTGGCCCCAAAAAGCACCAAAAACGTGACACAGTTTTTTGCTGTAGATTTCATGCTTTTTGGTGCAATTTTGACATACAACTGTAGGTATTGTGTTCAATAATAATAATAATAATTTATTCATAAAGCGGCAACATATTCTGCAGTACTTTATAATTCAGAGGGGATACATACACACAATTTGAGACAATACATAGTAACAACAATTCAAAAACCTCTAAGAGTGAAGTCCTTGATAGCAAGTTTACAATCTATGAGGAAATAAGGGAGGTAAAAAAGTAAATGGCAAAAAGTACCATCATATATGGCCCAGCCATCAATATAAAAAAATAGGGGATTCACGTAACGCTGCATGAACCGATCACCAGCCGGGATCTGTGCAAGTACAGATAAAGTGCTACATTATGCATTGGGGGTGCAGACAGATGACAGAAGAGGCCAGATTTGGAAAAGGTAAGATAGGAATAATTAACCAAGTGAGGTGAGGTGATAGGCCAACTTAAAGAAATGCGTTTTAAGTCTTGCTAAAGGTACCGTTACACGCTGCAATGTTGAAACGAGATCGCCAACGATCTCATGGGTGGGGTGGTCATTAGGACATCGTTTAGAGATCATTGATGAGATGTCACATGGCTAAATATCGTGCACGACGCACCAACTATGCGGGGAGCAGGTATCGTTCGCACAACCCAGCAAACGATACGTCTTCAATGCTGAGAATAGGGCAAATCATCAACGGCATCGTTATCGCAGTGTCAGACAGAACGATGCATCCACCGCAGGCTGTAAAAGTTTGCTGTCACAATCAGTCCTGTGACTTTGGTCCATTTTTTAAATAAAGTAGGGAAAGGTTTAGGGAAAATGTTAAGAGTCTGTTCAGGATAGTCTCTGCAAGCTCAGGGTTCAAACAGTTTTAAAGTCTTTCAAAAGTCCAATACACACAAAATAAACATTTTCCCTACGGGTGTCCCTGCTTAGGAGACCTTGGTACCTCCTCCCCACCCAAGGTACTTTCTGCTCCTAACATAGTGTCCATGGGGCTGGGCCACTCCCTCCACCCTTTTGTACACTACTATTTACATTTAATGTACATATATGTTCATATTTACATTTCACTCTTCTGACACTTTACAATTTACACTTTATACCCATTCTGAATACCTGGACGGGGGTTGACCATGTCTACTACAACAAGACTTACATAGTGTTTGTGTCTCAGGTGATGTGCTCAACACTATGTAATGTATAGAGGTATATGTGCTTTGGGTTGGCCCATGTGCTATAGGTGGAAAGTAACTGTCTGCACGGCCTCAGTCTCACTACAGGGCTGGCAGTTTCACCAATTGCAGGATCCTCGGGTGCTGCTACAACAGGCGATTATTCTACAACTTGGACAGGTACTTCTTTCTTCCAGTCTTTGTTCTTCCACTGGTTGGTAAAAGTTTATTACTGGTTCTATTACAGCTCCCTCACATTGGGGTCAGTCTTCTGGGAAGTCTACAAATATTGTGTGAATCACTCTTTCTATTAGTTCTATTTGTTTTGTACAAGGTGTTTCTTTTTTTTGTAGTCTTAGTTGTTCTGGACATACTTTAAGATGATCTATTGACACTGTTGCAGTAGTTTTTTCTCCATCTCTATTGATTATGCAAGTTTTACTATTGTCAAAGTTTGAGTTTAACACAGTGTAAGACCCTTTTTCCCACTGGTCATCAAGTTTATGTTTTTTTTCTTTTCCTCTTTAGTACTATTTCTCAGCTTGTCCGTTTCTGCTGTAGCTTCTTTCCTGTTTTTCTCTGACCTGGTTCAGATTGTCTTCTACACACGCTTGCACCATTTTGTATTGTTCTTGGTGGTTTATGTTCCAATCCGCATCAGATGAACCTGTTTCTGGTACTACAATTCCCATTTCTAAGTCAACTGGTAATCTTCCAGGTCTTGCTCTCATAAGATAAGCTGGCGTGCAAGTGTTGCAACTCACAGGGATATGGTTATACACGTCCACTATGTCAGGCAATTTCTCTGGCCACTGATTCCGTTCTTCCAAAGGCAAGGTTTTCAACTTGTCTATGACTATATTGTTCATCTTTTCACACATGACGTTTGTTTGCGGATGGTAAGGTGTGGTTCGAATTTCCTTGCTCCCATATAAATGCCAAAACTGTTGAAATAACTCAGCTTTGAATGCAGAACTTTGATCAATCAATATCTGTTCTGGATACCTGTGTGGTCTACAGAAGTAGGCTTGGAAGGTTTTTGCTGCTGTTTCAGCTGTTAAGGCATAGTTTGTTTAGGCATAGGTGATCATAGTTTGTTAAGGCATAGGTGACTTGATCTACTGGGTGTCAATTTCACATGATCCAAGGCTACTATCTCAAGAGATTGAGTGGTTACAATTGGCTGTAATGGTGCTCTTTGACTTTCACTGTCCTTTCTTCTCAAGCTGCATGGTTTACAGTTTTTACATTATCTCTCCATGGAACCTCTCATGCCAACCAAGTAGAATCTATCTCTTAGCAACATTTCGAGCATTTTCCCTCCGAAGTGTCCTGCTTGATTGGGGTATGCTTCCAACACCATTTGGACATCCTTCTTCGATACCACTATTTGCCAGACCATCTCATGGGTTCTGGGATTAATGTATCGCCTACATAACTTTCCTTGATTCATTCTCTCATTCCACAGGTGTTTTGCCTCTGGTGCAGCATCTGGATTAAGACAGGAACATTCTTGAATTATCAGCTCTTTAACTAAACATATAGCCGGGTCACTGTCTTGGGTTTCCTTCCAACCATGATGAGGTAAAGGATTCAACGTCTTTTCAGGACATCTCCTAGTAGCTTGCTGACACTGGAATCCTCTGTGAAGATGGAAGCTGGGTAACACTACCTCTTCTAGCTCATCCACATCTTCTCCCACGTCTGGTAAATGAAGCATCCTTGACAAGGCATCAGCATTGGCATCTTATGGCCCGCTCGCTACTTGATAGTGAGATAGCCCAGACCAAGTCCAGGAATTCCAACCTGAAGGAGCTGTAGTTCTCAGGGTTCCATTCTGTAGGGCAAAGTTTCCTGTTGGCATAGGTAATTACTCTTTCTCTACCATTCTTCAGGAGTTCTGCTTCTACGGGTCTGTAGAAGCAGAACTCCTGCAAAATGGTGCTGTTGTCGTCCTCCTCCACCCCCTCCCTGCACCTACTGTACACCTCGAATAAGTAAATAAAAAAGAGCACAAAGATACCGTTGAGTGCCGCTTTTTTCTTTGGATGATGATCCTTATGTGTTATGCGATTTATCTGCCTATAATCAACACACATACTCATGCTGCCATCTTTCTTTTTGACTAGGACTAGTGAAGCTGACTAGGGACTGCAACTATCTCTTATGACCCCTGTGTCCTTCATGTACTGCAACATCTCTTTGACACGCTGATAATGAGCCAGAATAGGTCTATATCGGTCTTTAATGGGTGCATGGTCACCTGTAGATATATGATGGTGTACCCCTTTTATCCTCCCAAAATCAAGTGGATGCTTACTGAATACCCTTTGATAATCCTGGACTATCTGATAGACACCATGCTTTTTTATGGGCAGGAGTGGAGTCAGTCCCTATGTGGAGTTCCTGACACCAGTCCTCTAGCTTTCCCTTGTAATTGCTATCCTTCACTGGATCTGATGAGGTCAAGGGTTACACTGCTTGTATGGCATTGTTATTTACAGTGTAGAGCTTAGCAATGGTGGAATACCTGGGTAGTTTGACCTTGTCCTCTCCACAGTGTAAGATGAGTATGGATACCCTTCCCTTGTGTACATCAACCACCCTTCTGGCTGTCAAGAGTGTAGGTCTATCTTCTGAACTGATAGGCTCTACTACTGGTAGTCCTGCCCTCTGTGACCTATTGCTGCTCAGCACCAGATTATCATTTCACTCATTGGGGGTACTGTTATGGATGCTTTGTCTGGGTGCGTGCACATCACCGGAAAGAAACCATGCTGACACACTTGTCAATGTAGAGCTTAATGACAAAGACCTTTTATTAAGGGAGCCGTTAGCAGTTTTATTACTTATCCTTAAAGGGATGTGCAAAGGGGTGTTACTAGATAATTGCGTCATATTATGCTGAATCTACATTTTATTCTGAAAAAACATTCAATTATATTCTGTGTGTTAGTTAGTATAGACTACCCTTGAAGTCGTACAGGACGTTCAGAACATGTTGATGAGAACTTCTATACGGCTACCTCTAAGTCAAAACATTAGGGAAAAGAGCAAGGCCTTTTTCCTACAAACAGGCCTCAAGCCTATACTAAGAGATTTATGAATGTCTTCTAAAATGTAATATAAATTATTAACTATTTATTGCCTTAACATTACCACAATGGGAATCAGGTCTGTTACTCGCACACTACCAATTTCACCACCGGTCAGTTTTACCTGTTGATGCAGGAGAGCTCTGATTTCTCTCTGGAGAACTCTCCGCTGCCTGGGTTTGGCAGTATCTGCTATCTGTTGAAGCAAGAACAACACTTCACCCAAACAATTTTGAACGACATTTGTACCAAGAATGATATACGCATCTCTGTCATTAGGATTAGTTTCCACCACAGTAAGCCCTTGGTCTTTCAACTCCACACTCCCTGCTTTTATTGTTACCTCTCTAAACCCGACTAAGTTAAGTGGTAACCCATTAGAAGCATAAATAGTGAGGCCTGGTTCTGGTGGTTTGAGTTCAGCATTAGACCAGAATCTTTTGTGAAGGATATTAGGTATAGTGGTCACCTGCGAACCAGTGTCAAGCAATGCAGGTGTTGGGATGCCATCTAGTATGATAGATAAGAACTGTCTTCCTCCTATGTATCTATCATACCAGTTTGATCAGCCTGGTCGGTCTACTCCTGGGGTTTGGCCCCTGCCCCCAGGGGTTGCTGGTTTAAAGGATAATGCCTTGTGATATGGCCTGTCTTGTTGCAGCGACGGCAGATGGGCTATCCTGTGGAGCTTTGACGATCGTTAGTCCTCCCACAGAGCAACATGGTCTTGTTCCCTTTCATCCATAGGACATCCTACGGGTTGTCGGCAAGCTGTATCTTTCCCGATGACTTGGTCTCTGTCTGTAGCTGCAGGGCATTCATGACTGTGGCCAGTTCTTACACAGCTGGTGCACCTCAGAGCACAGGCTGTCAAACCTGCTTGGGGTCACAGTCTGCACATTTGTCTTGGCTGCAGGTGAAGAAGTAGGTGTTGTTGGTACAGGAGTGGCACCACCCTGCCACCACTGGAGTGCAGAGTCTGAGATTTCCAGGGGCCGCAGCCCTTTAATAGCTATGTCCTTTAGGGTAGTGAAATCTGCATCAGGTTGATCTAGGGCCCACTAGCGCCGCCTCTCATCTGGTGACCGTAATCCCTGAATAAATTGTTCAACCAATATTTTATTTTCATCCTGTACACTAGCTGGGCTGACCTGTTTCCTGCAGGCGCCTTGCATAGTCTCTGATACTGTCCTGCTGCTGCTGGTAACAGTGATAGAATCTCATTCTTAAGTCAGTCTCGGTGCGGTTTTCAAAAGCTGCCTTTAGTTTATCAAAAATAACAGTCACAGATTCCTGATCCTCCTCTGACCAGGTCTCGATCTCCCGCTCTGCAGCACCGGTTAACTGTCCCAATACAAGAAAAGCTCTCTGCTAGCCAGTTATTGCAAACATATCCAGCACACTACAGATTTTCCTCTTAAATCCAGCCAAAGTGTCTGGCCTGCCATCATACTGAGGTAGCCATTTAGCTCCCAGGACGTACGGCAGGGAGATGGGCATGATCGCTACTGCGACTGCTCCACTGGTTGGTGTCCTGGCTGAGGTACCGGCTGGCGCTGCTTTGCCGGTGACATTCAGTCTGGGAACTGTTGTGTCTCCCGGTTCGGACATTCTCTCTCCCCCTAGTGAATCACAGTCAGTCTCTTTAATACAAGGCAATTTGTGGCTCCGCAGGTGGGGAGTTGAGCACTCGGAAGTTTCCGGATCGGGTCGTGGTGCTTCGGCATATTTCGTCAGAGCATTGGGCGGGAACCTGGCTTCGCTCCTTTGCGACTGTAATGCCCCCTTTCTTCCCGCTCTGTAGTGCAGTAATGGTGGCCCGATTTCAACAGTCCACAAAAACAGTCAATACACGACACACAATTCCCGCTGACACTGGGCACAGTATCCTGTTCATGATGCCAGAAAGCTGACCCACCCCAAGGTCATGGGGACTCGGTACTCAGGCAATTTCTGTAAATGGGATGTCACTGGTGGCCTGCCCAGGGCCGTGGCCCTGGTGGCGGCATAAAAAGGGGGAATTTGGAATAAAAAGAAAAGAAAAAGAATATAGTCTCGTGACGCCACCTGCGGTACCTGGTGATGGCACCAGTGCTGCCGGCAGACCTCTGGGGAAGATGGGTAGGCAGACGGATGATTTTGCTCCCCACAGGTGGAGCGAGGGGGTCCCTAGGGCGGTGATGCAGTGATTGGGAATTTGCATAGGGAGGTGGCTCGGCAGCCGAGCCGCTGCTACAGTCTCTGGGTCGGACAGGACCAGGGCTGAAATGACTGACACACATGCTCAGAGTCGTTTCCGTACCTTTACTGATGTTATGGTAGGCATTGTCCAGGGTATACTCCAGGTGGCCAGGTAGCACTTCAGGATTTCCACAGTGAATAATTTGTAAGGCCTCCTTGTCTCTTTTCCCTTGGTGAAGCCCCTGACCCGTGTAGAACTAGGCCTGGCCTCCTCTGGGTCTCTCTTTCTCGTATTGTAAGGTTGAGAACCTTTTTGTGGGCTACCGCTATTACTTCTCCTGCGGCTCCTAGCTCTCGGGTTTGTTGCTCTACAGGTGTCTGGGAGACTGGAGTCTCCTCTGTGAACCCGTGTTTTCTGCTGGGCTTGATACTCTCCTGCAGTCTCGGACTCCAGTGTCCAGGTTGGTTCCTGGGGTGAATCTGTATGGCGCCTCTGCCCCCATTATGATCTTTAACTTGTCTTTTGCCTTGCCTATGACCCTCACTCTTGGGCCCTCACACTGGCTAGGCTGGTCTCTGGTGCGGGCCTAACGCAGCACCGTTCAACAGATGGGCCATTCCATGTCAAATGAACCAATGATTATTACCTCTATATTTTTAATTCTTTTGAGATTTTGTTATTTGATATGAGCATGTCAGACAATGCAAAATGTGAAGAGAAAAATTTTTTAAAAAATTTATTTTTTATAAATGATTTTCAAAGTTCGAAAAAAGTGCGAATTTCGGTGTTGCCTGCCTTTACATTTCTCCTCATAACTCAGGCTAGAAATAAGATAGAGAGACAAAATAAACACCGTTTTACTCAGAATTGTACATGCTTTCACCAGATATGTCACAAGAGGATCTTTGTTAATATTTTACCCATGCGATCACAAATACAAAATTTTAAAATGCATTTACGAAAAATCGGCATAATTTAAATATTTCAAAAACTTCCCATATATCTGCTGTGCTCTTAGCCATATCTGTACCAAATTTCAAGTTGGGATCGCGATGGGATCATATTTTAAAATATTTTACTATTAATAGCGTCAATGGGTCATTCCATATCAAGTGATCTAAATATGAATATTTTTTTTTACCTGACGTCTTTAGATTTTAAAAAAAAAAATTTCTATTTGAAGTACTACTTTAGTTAATTACAAATTATAAATTTTTTTCTTAATCAGTTATTTTTTTACAGATATTTAAAGTTTTAAAAAAGTGCGAATTTTTGCCTGGTCAGGCTTTACATTTTTTTTATCTTGGGCTAGAAATAAGATAATGAAGCGGGAGAGGCATCATTTTACTCAGAACGGTAACAGCTTTCATTTGATATGTCACAAGACTATATTTTTTTATATTTTTTTGGGGAAAAATCAAATTCAAAATTTTGATGCACAATTGTGAAATAAATGTTAGTATGAAAATTGTAAAAAAATGCCTTGTGTGTTACTTGTGTTCTTGGTTATATTTGTGTAGAGATTCAACTTGGGACCTGTAAAATTTATATATTTTTTATTTTATGGTTGTATGAGTTATTACAACTTATTGAATTTTTATTCAATAAGTTGTAATAACTCATACAACCATAAAATAAAAAATATATAAATTTGACAGGTCCCAAGTTGAATCTCTGCACAAATATACATTTACATGCAACAAAAAAGAAACACAAAAAACAAATCCCATAAGAGCCAGGATAAATCCATCTTAATCATCAGAACACAACGCTCAGCATTTTCAACCTGAATGCATTGAACAAACCAAAAGAAAAAAGGTGATCATATCATCAAGTTTGATTAAACAAGATTAAAAGAACCAAAAATGTTAACTCCTATTTATACATGTAAATTTGTT
Source organism: Allobates femoralis (assembly GCA_033576535.1). Classification (NCBI taxonomy): domain Eukaryota; kingdom Metazoa; phylum Chordata; class Amphibia; order Anura; family Aromobatidae; genus Allobates; species Allobates femoralis. The sequence continues at coordinate 242,538,850 of JARQOC010000003.1, forward strand.
TTCTATTATATCACTAAACATGTCATTTATGAAGTGTTTAATAAGAATAGTACAGTAGTTAAATCATCATTCTATAAAACATGAACTAATCAAACAATTAATAGTACGTTTTTAAAGTGGCCTTTTATCATCAATTTGTCCCTTCTAGTGAGTGAAATGTAATCTTGTCCATAAGCGCTTACTAGCAATCGTCATTTCCTTTTGTGTCACAGTATGTACGGCCTGTCACTGTGTTCGGCTCCACCTGAGTTATTATCTGACTTTTGTGCACTTTTAAAATGTCTGGCTTTCTTGGAAACACAAATGATGGCGCTGGACCAGAAGGATGCAATGAAGTAAATTCTACTTCTTCATTTTCACAGTCTTTGGAGAGTATAGTAGCCAGCCACCAGCGCCAACCATATTTACAGGTCACATAGCCAGTTATGTCATCCATTGCCAATCTTGTGCCATCTTCTACCACCTCATGGACTTCACTGTCTTTACTGAATGAAAACATCCTTGTTTTTATTGCTGAGTCCCTTTGATGGGTTCTGCTTCCTGTAACCGATGTTTAAACAAACTCTCCTCCTCTTCGTAGTCCTGGTTTGTACAATATTCAATACAATATAGTTCATTCTCAGGTTGAGCCCTAACAAAGCTTTCTCCTATATGTCCTCTCCTGCTTCTAAGCTGTAACATATCAAAATAATACAGTAATGTCTAAAAATCATGGATTATTTGGTGAATATAGACCCCACACTTTTAGACCACATGCTGAACAGATCTGAATTCAAGATTTTCGAGTTGACACTATAATAGTTAAATATTTTAAAATATGATCCCATCTCTATCCCAACTTGAAATTTGGTACAGATGAGGCTAAGAGCATAGCAGACACATGGGCAGTTTTGGAAAATTTAAAATTATGCCGATTTCTTGGAAATGTGTTATAAAATTCTGAGTTTACGATTGCATGGGAAAAAATTAACAAAGATACTCTTGTTTCATATCTGGTGAAAGCCTTGACAGTTCTGAGTAGAATGGTGTTTATTTTGTTTCTCTATCTTATTTCTAGCCCGAGATATGATAGAAAATGTAAAGCCATACCAGGCCAAAATTCACGCTTTTTTAAACCTTTAAAAATCTGTAAAAAATTTACTGATAAAGAAAAAAAGTCCAAACTTTTTATTAGTAATTAACTAAAGTTGTACTTCATATAGAACACTTCATAAATGACATGTTTAGTGATATAATAGAAAACAAATTTACATGTATAAATAGGGGTTAACGTTTTTGGTTCTTTTAATCTTGTTTAATCAAACTTGAGGATATGATCACCTTTTTTCTTTTGGTTTGTTCAATGCATTCAGGTTGAAAATGCTGAGAGTTGTGTTCTGATGATGAAGGCTGTGTTCACACATTTGCGTAGTTTGCTGCGCTTTTTTGCGCGCGCTTTTTGCCACGTTTTTTGGCCACGCAAAAAAGCACAACAAAATATGCAGGGGCTTTCACACACTGCGCTTTCTTTACTCCAGAAAGCACAGTGATGTCACAGAGGGGAGGAAGAATCCTGCTTCCTCCTCCCCTCTGTGACAGCCCCATTAGATTTCACAGTGTATTAATATACACAGTGAAATCTAAATTAAACAAAAGCAAGTGAATGAAAAATAAAAAAGAATGAATACTTCACCTGTCCGACGCCTTTTCCCGCTGTTCGGTCTCCGGTTCCAAGTGAGATGTCTTCTGCCAGGACCTGTGGTGATGTCAGAGGGGCGTTCCCGGGGCGTTCCCAGCGCTGATTGGCTGCTCGCGGTCATGTGATATGTATCACATGACCGTGAGTGCCCGGGAACGCCCCTCTGACGTCACCACAGGTCCTGTCAGAACACATCTCACTTGGAACCGGAGACCGGACACCGGGAAAAGGCGTCGGAGGGTAAGTATTTCATTCTTTTTTATTTTTCATACACTTGCCTCTGTTTAAGTTAGATTTCACAGTGTATATTAATACACTGTGAAATCTAATGGGCGGCCACAGCTGTCACAGAGGGGAGGAGGAAGCAGGATTCTTCCTCCCCTCTGGGAGAATATGCAGGAGCAGCTGCATAAACAATTGACATATCAATTCTTTACGCAGCTGCGCCTTCTCCCTGAAAACAGACTGCGTATTTTTGCGCAATGTCTGCACTGCAAAGTGAATTTCACATTCACTTTGCTAGCAGACAAAAGGCACATTGCGTATTTTGAAAAGCGCGCGTAAAAAAGCGTGGCAAAATACGCAATGTGTGAATGCAGCCTAAGATATATTTATCCTGGCACTTATGGGATTTGTGTTTTGTGTTTCTTTTCTGTTGCATATAAATGTTTTATTCAATAAGTTGTAATAACTCATACAACCATAAAATAAAAAATATATAAATTTTACAGGTCCCAAGTTGAATCTCTGCACAAATATAACCAAGAACACAAGTAGCACACAGGCATTTTTTCACAATTGCACACCAAAATTTTGAATTTAATTTTTCCCAAACAAAATATAAAAAAATATAGTCTTGCGACATATCAAATGAGAGCTGTTACCGTTCTGAGTAAAATGATACCTCTCCCGCTTCATTATCTTATTTCTAGCCCGAGAAAAAAATATGTAAAGCCAGACCAGGCCAAAATTCGCACTTTTTTAAAACTTTAAATATCTGTAAAAAATTAACTGATGAAGAAAAAAATTCAAAACTTTTAATTTATAATTAACTAAAGTAGTGCTTCAAATATAAATTTTTTTTTAAAAATCTAAAGACGTCAGGTAAAAAAAAATATTCATATTTAGATCACTTGATATGGAATGACCCATTGACGCTATTAATAGTAAAATATTTTAAAATATGATCCCATTGCGATCCCAACTTGAAATTTGGTACAGATGTGGCTAAGAGCACAGCAGACATATGGCAGTTTTTGAAATATTTAAATTATGCTGATGTTTGTAAATGCATTTTAAAATTTTGCGTTTGCGATCGCATGGGTAAAATATTAAAAAAGATCCTCTTGTGACATATCTGGGAAAGCCTGTACAATTCTGAGTACAACAGTGTTTATTTTGTCTCTCTATCTTATTTCTAGCCCAAGATATGATAGAAAATGTAAAGTCATACTAGGCCAAAATTCGCACTTTTTTAAAACTTTAAAAATCTGTAAAAAATTAACTGATGAAGAAAAAAATTAAAAACTTTTTTTTGTAATTAACTAAAGTTGTACTTCATATAGAAAAAAAATAAAAAAAATCTGAAGACGTCAGGGAAAAAAAATATTCATTTTTGGATCACTTGACATGGAATGACCCAGATGGTCTTCACAGTACTACTCCGTACTGCACAGACTTACAGACTAACCAAGTCCTCCCCAGCACCGGTATTTATAGGGGATCTTGCTTAAGAGCAGCAAGTGGAGCTCCCTCTACAGTTCTGGGGTGGAAGGTGTTGTGTGTGTAAGAGTACCTGTTGTGGAAATCCCTCCTTACCTTAGGTGGTTCTGTGGCTACCTGTAAGGGCAAGGTGCCACACAGAACCATTCCTTTATACGGGGTGTCTTGCTAATTGCCTTTCTCTTCTACATGTTCTCGGTTTCATTTGCACAACAGCATGAGAACATGACTTACAGTCAATGTTTCAATGTTGCTCCATAACAGGACAGGTTGATTTCACAGAAGTGTGAATGACTTGGAGTTACATTGTGTTTTTTAATTGACATTGAGTTACATGTTGGAAGAATGTTCGCTCATCTCTGCTATATGGTCAGTGCACAGAACAGAGTTTCTCATGAACGTGAGAAATTCCATGCCTGGTGCTGACTGGGACTTATTCCAATCTATGAACCACAGAATTTCTCAAACTCCCTCACCCAACCAGATTAAGTGTCCAGTACAAACCACAAACTTTACCGTTCGGATTCGATAATCCCTTCTCATCTCTAGTGACAATGTAAACAATTGTCAGTTATTGTTTTCTTCACATTCTCAGTCTATGCAGGAGTTTATAAAGCACTCTTGTGGAAAGCTTTTTACTGGCTATGGAAACTTGAAAACTGGCAAATAGTAATGAAAAAGTGCTAAAAAAAAATTGAAAACCTATGTGTGATTTACAAGATATACAAAAACAAAATTTGGCTTACTTTTATGTTCAATTGTTTTAAATTAGGATGGTGGAAACAGAAATGCCTTTATGAAGAGTCAGTTGGCAATCGATACTGTAAAACTTCATCTAATGGTCATAACCACCTGCCCAGCATTGTTCATTTTATATATAATCCTTTACAAATATTTCAAATTTGTTTTTCAATCATTTTGAAAATTAAGTTTAATTGATATCTTCAATCAATATGGCTTTGGTAGTTTTCATGATATGTCCATGATCTTTCTAAGCTATTACGTTTTCTGCCAGAGGCCCAACTGAGATTCACACTTTATTGCACACTAAGAAAATATTTGAAAAATGTGATTTAAAATATATTCTTCAATGATATTAATTAACAAAGGAACTGTCCTACTGCTTAAGGGCTCAAAATAAGATTGTAACAGGATTACACAACACCATTTTGTTTTTAAGGATGGTTTTGAATGCTAATAAATTATATAAATTATATGCTTATTATAGTATGATATATTGTTATCAGATGCTAAAGATTATATTTCTATTTATTATTTAGGTATGACTTTTATATGTACCGTATATACTCGTGTATAAGCCGACCCGTGTATAAGCCGACCCCCCTACTTTTGCCCCCAAAACCTGGGAAAACCTATTGACTCGTGTATAAGCCGAGGGTGGACTCCAGCACAGGTATACAGCCCCCAGCAGTGTGGTATATACAGGCAGCAGCCCCCAGCAGTGAGGTATATACAGGCAGCAGCCCCCAGCAGTGTGGTATATACAGGCAGCAGCCCCCAGCAGTGTGGTATATACAGGCAGCAGCCCCCAGCAGTGTGGTATATACAGGCAGCAGCCCCCAGCAGTGTGGTATATACAGGCAGCAGCCCCCAGCAGTGTGGTATATACAGGCAGCAGCCCCCAGCAGTGTGGTATATACAGGCAGCAGCCCCCAGCAGTGTGGTATATACAGGCAGCAGCCCCCAGCAGTGAGGTATATACAGGCAGCAGCCCCCAGCAGTGTGGTATATACAGGCAGCAGCCCCCAGCAGTGTGGTATATACAGGCAGCAGCCCCCAGCAGTGTGGTATATACAGGCAGCAGCCCCCAGCAGTGTGGTATATACAGGCAGCAGCCCCCAGCAGTGTGGTATATACAGGCAGCAGCCCCCAGCAGTGAGGTATATACAGGCAGCAGCCCCCAGCAGTGTGGTATATACAGGCAGCAGCCCCCAGCAGTGTGGTATATACAGGCAGCAGCCCCCAGCAGTGAGGTATATACAGGCAGCAGCCCCCAGCAGTGTGGTATATACAGGCAGCAGCCCCCAGCAGTGTGGTATATACAGGCAGCAGCCCCCAGCAGTGTGGTATATACAGGCAGCAGCCCCCAGCAGTGTGGTATATACAGGCAGCAGCCCCCAGCAGTGAGGTATATACAGGCAGCAGCCCCCAGCAGTGTGGTATACAGCAGCCTCCCCAGCAGTGTGGTATACAGCAGCCTCCCCAGCAGTGTGGTATATACAGGCAGCAGCCCCCAGCAGTGTGGTATATACAGGCAGCAGCCCCCAGCAGTGTGGTATATACAGGCAGCAGCCCCCAGCAGTGTGGTATATACAGGCCCCCCGATTACCCACCCCAGTAGTTTATACAGGCCCCCCGATCCCCCCCCCCCCCCCCGTAGTTTATACAGGCCCCCCGATCCCCCCGCCCCGTAGTATATACAGGCCCCCCGTAGTTTATGCAGGCCACCCGATCCCCCCCCCCCGTAGTATATACAGGCCCCCCGATTCCCACCCTCTATGTAGTATATACAGGCCCCCCGCGCTCTATATACAGGCCCCCGGTTGCAGCCACAGACCTGTAAGAGAATCGCTTTCATACTTACCCTCCTCACTGTCATCGCGCGTCCTCGTCTCCTTCCAGCTTCTTCCCGGCGCATCCACAATGACGTCATTGTGGACGCGCCGGGTACAAGCGGGAAGGAGACCGGAGGAGCGCGGGTAACAGCGAGGAGGGTAAGTATGAAAGCGATTCTCTTACAGGTCTGTGGCTGCAACCGGGGGCCTGTATATAGAGCGCGGGGGGCCTGTATATACTACATAGAGGGTGGGAATCGGGGGGCCTGTATATACTACGGGGGGGGGGATCGGGTGGCCTGCATAAACTACGGGGGGCCTGTATATACTACGGGGCGGGGGGGATCGGGGGGCCTGTATAAACTACGGGGGGGGGGGGGGGATCGGGGGGCCTGTATAAACTACTGGGGGAGAGCAATGTAATATGCACGGCTCCCCCTGCCGCTGATGGACAGGGGGATGCCGTGCATATTGCATTGCACTAATGAGCGGCCCCACGTGACCGGCCGCTCATAGTGCAGCCTCCCCCTGCCTCCTCCAGCCCCCGGACACCGGCCCCCCCCCACTCAGCTGTATAGTGACTCGTGTATAAGCCGAGGGGGGCACTTTTCAGCACAATTTTTGTGCTGAAAAACTCGGCTTATACACGAGTATATACGGTAAGTTTGCTTTCTTGAAAATTTAAATAGATTTTAAGAGAAAACCTATTCCACTGTTACCATAAATTCCTTCTACTATTATCTCTTTACTTTGACATATGGTTTACTAGTTATATAATACATACAGCGCAAACAATTATCAAAGCTTTAAAAAGAGCACTAAAATTGCTGATTTTCTTGATGAAACTAAACAAGTATTCTGTACCAGATTTATGATTATCTGTCATAGTTCTGCAGATTAACTACTGTAATACCATCTATGAGATAAGGAGAAACTAGCATTCCAATCCCAATCTAATAGTAGTAATCCTAATTTCTAATTAGAAGAATTTTTACCTTCTTTTCCTTTTGTCATGCTTTTCTAAACATAGCATTTTCAATGCTTTCCTGAGCTTGTAAAAAAAAACCTCTATTGATTTTATACATTATTTAGAAGCAATATTTTGGCTACCGTTTTTTCTGTCAACATTTCACATGTAATGTTTGAGCATTTATGAAGTTTCCTAAAAAAAATCAATAATACACCTAAAAAAATGCCTAGATCATGCTAAATTTTTACCCCAACAGTAGAAGTGACAAAAAGATCGACAAATAGAAAAAACTTTGTGACTAGTTTTATATTTTATTATTGGCCATTAGCAAAGATCTAGATTAAGAAAACATAAACGCTGTAAACTGGTAGTAAGATAAATGGTATAAACATTATACCTTGAGAAGTACAGAACGATGGAGAGACACTTTTGATGACAATGATGATGATCATGATGATGATAAGAATGATCATAATGATAATATTAATCATTTATATCATGGGACATTTTTTCAACTCTTTTCAGCTTAACAGGGTTTTCCCACAAACAACGTTAATGTTAAAGTTAATTTTAATGAATAGATGTGGAATAATAATAAATAGATTGGAATAATAATAAGCTCCTGTGTGGAGATAGGCTAGGGTCACATTAGGAAGGCAAATTGCGGTTACCAGATCTGGATGCGGTAATCGCAAGTGCCTTCAGACACATTTTTGTTAAAAAATGTGTCTTTATCACCGCATGTGGTAACCAGATTGCTCAGGATGAGTAATCCGGAGCAATCCGATTACCCTTTGCTTTGTTCATCCCTGCTGCCATATCGATGAACAAAGGGTTAAATGTTAATAATAGATGTGGGCAACATGTCTCTAGGGGGTGCCCACCCTCCCTAGAGACATGCTGTCCACACAGATCGGCATGTGAGGGGTTAATATGCGCAATTATAATCTTCTTGACTGTTGTTGGCATTTACAATTTTATGAATAAAACCTGGCGTCTCCTCACTGTGGAGGAAATACAATACATAATCGTACTGTAACTGCCACTATCCATGGTCCTGAAAGCTGTAACATTAGGTCTATGGCGGTGCGCTGCCCAAAATACTCAAAACCAGATCCAGATGCGCAGCCCATAGGCTCCAATACAAAAACTGGATTGCACTATTTGCAATCCGGTTTCCGGATCCGGTTTTGGAGCCTGCGGAAAAATCATGCAGGCAGCGTCCATCGTTTCCAAAACCGGATCCAGTTTTGTATAATGGGCGCCTATGGTAGCCCATCTAACTACCGCAAGGCACCTGTGAATGCCTGCGGTAGGCGTATGCATTCTTCATCCCTGCTGCTGCGGGGATGAACAAAGGCTTAATGTTAATATAATATGTGGGCACCATGTCGCCAGGGAGTGTTCACCATCCCTAGAGACATGTTATCCATATAGAGCGGCATGTGAGGGGTTAAATTTCTCTTTCAGGACTATGGATAGCTGCATGTACAGTACGCACATTACGTACTGTAGCTACTCTTTACAGCCAGGAGCTGCCGGCTGTCATTCATAAAATAGTAAAAGCCGACAATAGCGGCGATACTGTAATAAAGAGATTTAACCCCTCACATGCTGCTCAATATGGACAACATGTCTCTAGGGAGGGTTGACACTCCCTGGAGACATGGTGCCCACATATTATATTAACATTAACCCTTCATTCATCCCCACAGCCGCAGGGATGAACAAAGCATCCGGCAACCGGATTGCACATTATGAGCAATCTGGTTACTGGATCCGGGTTTAGGGTCACATTTTGAAGCAAAAATGTGTCTGAAGGCACATGCGATTACTGCATCTGGATCTGGATGCGGTAATCGCAATGTGCCTTCTAAATGTGACCCTAGCCGTAATCTTATATATGTGTCCCTGCTATGTACTGTGTAATGGCTGTGTCTGACCATACAGGGACATAGTCTGATCATACCAAATCTCCTGTGCTGAGATAATCTTATATATGTGTCCCTGCAATGTACTGTGTAATGACTGTGTCTGACCATACAGGGACATGGTCTGATCATACCATATCTCCTGTGCTGAGATAATCTTATATATGTGTTCCTGCTATGTGCTGTGCAAATAGCTGTGTCTGACTTTAAAGGGACATGGTCTGATCATATACCTTCTCCTGGGCTGAGGATGAGTACACGAAAGAATGTAAAGACATTACAGCATGGGATCAGAGATGATTCTTTTTTGTGAGGTAAAACACTTTTCTGTCTGTTTGTTTTACTTCAGAGAATGTTCAATACAAAATAATATTGTGGTACCATGTTAGGCTAGGGTCACACTTAGAAGGCACAATCCAGTAACCGGATCCATTACCGGATTCGGTATTGCACTGTGCCTTCATACTTCTTATAATCTGTAAAAATGCAATCCTCATTCCGGATCTGGATGCATTAATGCATCCGGTTTTGGAATGAGGATTTTTGCAATATTAAAAAACACATCTATGTACCTTGCGGTACCGCATCCGGTTTCCATAGGTGCCCTTGTTAAAAAAAACAGATCCGGTTTTGCAACCGCTATGAAAAGTGCAGCCTGCATGATTTTTACTGCGGGCTGCAAAACCGGATTCGGTATGATGCCAAATGGCAATCCGTTCTTTTTTATTATAGCCTATGGGCTGCAGTTCCGGATCCGGTTTTGAGCATTTTTAATGCTCAAAACCAGATCCAGATGTATAAAAATACCGCAAATGTGACCCTTGCCTTAGCCAAAAAAAATCGATGTAAATACTTAAGTCCCCCAAAAATCCAAGACACACAAAAAAAAAATCAGTAATCTTCAGTCAATCTTTGAGGTACATTCGGATCTGTTCAGACATTAAGGACAGAAAACTACATCTACTATCACTGACGAAAACATTCCTACAACAAGGGTATCATCCACTAGTGATAGATGAACAGATCCACAGAGCCACAAGCATCCCAACAAGCAGCCTCCTGGATTACAAACAGAAGGAGGACAACAGCAGGGTGCCTCTTGTAGTCACATAAAATCCTCACATGAATATCCTAAGGAAAATTGGCGCTGATCTTCAACCCATATTCCACAAAGACCACAGACTGAAAGCAATCTTCCAGAACTGCAACTGCTCTCCTGCAAACAGCCCCCAAACTTAACGAATCTCCTTGTCCAAAGTGTCCTCACATCACCATCACAGACAGGCACATGCCCCTGTAATAGCAAAAAAATGCAAGACTTATACCTACATATCACCAACCGATACAGTCCCTATACTCAACACAAACCAGGACTATAAGTTCATGGACTTTTTTCATGTACATTCTCCAATGTGGTATATATGATACAATGTACAAGGTAGACTAAAGGGACATATATTGGTGAAACAGAGCACAAAATACAAACAAGTATGAATCTACTTAGACATAGGCTAGGGTCACACATGCCAATCAGTTTTTTTTTAATGGATCCATTAACAAATCCATTTTTTTAGGCTAGGGTCACACTTAGAAGGCACAATGCAGTAACTGGATCAATTACCGGATCCAGTATTGGACTGTGTCTTAATACTTCTTATAATCTGTAAAAATGCAATACTCATTCTGGATCTGGATGCATTTATGCATCCGGTTTTGGAATGAGGATTTTTGCAATATTAAAAAACCGCATCCTTGCGGTACCGGATCCGGTTCCCATAGGTGCCCTTGTTAATAAAACGGATCCGGTTTTGCAGCCACTTGGAAAAATGCAGCTTACATGATTTTTACCAAAGACTGCAAAACCAGATTCAGTAACCAGATTGCCATTTGGGCTGTGAGGATTGAGAAGGCTGTGAGGATGTGGAGGATGAGGAGATAAGGAGGCTTTGAGGATGGAGGAGGCTGAGGGTATGGAGGAGGCTATGAGGATGGAGGAGACTGTGAGGATGGGGAGGCTGAGGGGATGGAGGAGGCTGTGAGGACGGAGGAGGCTGAGGGGATGGAGGAGACTGTGAGTATGGGGAGGCTGTGAGTATGGGGAGGCTGTGAGGATGGAGGAGGCTGTGAGGATGGGGAGGCTGTGAGGATGGAGGAGGCTGTGAGGATGGGGAGGCTGTGAGGATATGGAGGACGTGATGATGGAGAAGGCTGTGAGGATGCAAGAGTCTGTGAGGATGGGGAGGCTGTGAGGATGGGGAGGCTGTGAGTATTAGGAGGCTGTGAGGAAGGAGGAGGCTGTGAGGATATGGAGGCTGTGAGGATGGAGAAGGCTGTGAGGATGGGGAGGCTGTGAGGATGAGGAGGCTGTGAGGATTGAGGAGGCTGAGGAGAAGGAGGAAGCTGTGAGGATGGAGGAGGCTGTGAGGATGGAGGAGGCTGTGAGGATGGAGGAGACTATGAGGATGGAGGAGACTGTGAGGATGAAGGAGGCTGAGGGGATAGAGGATGTTGTGAAGATGGAGGAGGCTGAGGGATGGAAGAGGCTGAGGGAATGGAGGAGGCTGTGAGGATGGAGGAGGCTGTGAGGATAGATGAGGCTGTGAGGATGGAGGAGGCTGAGGGGATCAAGGAGGTTGTGAGGATGGAGGAGGCTGAGAGGATGGAGGAGGCTGTGAAGAAGGAGGAGACTGTGAGGATGGAGGAGGCTGTGAGGATGGGGAGGCTGAGGATATAAGGAGGCTTTGAGGATGGAGGAGGCTGAGGGTATGGAGGAGGCTGTGATGATGGGGAGGCTGTGAGGATGGAGGAGGCTATGAGGATGGGGAGGCTGAGGGGATGGAGGAGGCTGTGAGGACAGAGGAGCCTGAGGGGATGGAGGAGGCTGTGAGGATGGGGAGGCTGTGAGTATGGGGAGGCTGTGAGTATGGGGAGGCTGTGAGGATGGAGGAGGCTGTAAGGATGGGGAAGCTGTGAGGATGGAGGAGGCTGTGAGGATGGAGAGGCTGTGAGGATATGGAGGATGTGAGGATGGAGAAAGCTGTGAGGATGCAGGAGTCTGTGAGGATGGGGAGGCTGTGAGGGTGAGGAGGCTGTGAGGATGGGGGAGGCTGAGGGAATGGAGGAATTTATGAGGATGGAGGAGGCTGTGAGGATGGAGGAGGCTTTAAGGATGGATGAGATTGTGAGGATGGGGAGGCTGTGAGGATGGGGAGGCTGTGAAGATGGAGGAGGCTGTGAGGATGGAGGAGGCTGAGGGGATGGAGGTGGCTGTGAGGATGGAGGACCCTGTCGCCGGGCTTCAGCGACTGCGGCACTAACGCAAATTGGCGTGAAATTTGAACTTTGAATTTGTGCGTCTATTTGCATAGCCTGCGTTCATTGGTGCCCGCCTCTGGCGGCCACCAATGAGCGGCCTCTGTTTGGCGAGTGATTTCCGTGACAGACAGACAACATTAGACGATTATATAGTAGATAAGATAAGATAAACTTTATTGATCCCGGAGGAAATTACAGTATTACAGCAGCAGAACAAAGATCAAGAACGTTACACACTTTACAAAATAAGTCTATATGGACAGCAGATGCGGGTAGACTGGTACAAGTACCTCACCTATTCCCCCCATACCCTTAGAACTTCACTTAGTCTTGGGATGCTTTACACTTATACATTTGTTAAACATCCCCACAGCTGCCGGAACAAACGATTTTCTGTATCTTTCCTTTTTACACATTAGTTGGATTAGACGCTTGCTGAATGTGCTGATGTGATGGAGTCCGAATTTTGTTTATGTTTTTTTTTTCAAATAAAAAGGTTTTTCTCTGTGTAGTATATTTTTTTTCACTATTTACTAGAGATTCCTAATGGCTGGGGTCTAACATTGGCCCGACATTATGAATCTCGGGCTTAGTGCCAGCTGGCAATAAAAAACTGGCATTAACCCCTTTATTACCCAGTTTGCCACCAGCACCACGGCAACTGGAGGAGCCTGAGCACAGCGCCAGAATATGACGCTTCAATGACTGCGCCATTTTCTGGGGTGGCTGCGGGCTGCAATAGAACACTTGGACCTCTCCATGCTGAGGATTGCAGCCCCCAGCTTCCAAGTTGTACCTTGCTGGGCCAAAAATATGGCGGAGCCCCACGTCATTTTTTTTTCTACAATTAGTTCTAGAAATAAAAACAAAATAAGATTTGCTGTATTTTTGGTTGCCAGCCAGGTACAACGAGGCAGCTGGGGGTTGGTGGCAGTCCGTAGCTGCCAAGTTGTACCTGGCTGGACCAAAAATATGGCGGAGCCCCACATCATTTTTTTTTCTAAAATTAGTTCTAGCCATGTACAACTTGGCCACTGGGGTGCTGGAATCCTCAGCGTGGAGAGACCCAACTGTGGGCCCCATGCTGCAAATTGCAACCCACAGCCACCCCAGAAAATAGCGCATTCATTAGAGGTGCCATTTTCTGGTGCTGTACCCCAACTCTACTATTTGCCCTTGTGCTGGTGGCACATGGGTTCTCCATACGCGACATGGTGTCCACTAACAATTTCAAATGGAAAAATTAGCTCCAATTGTTAGCAGAAACCATGTTGCGTATGGAGAGCCCCTCCCAGTGTGCCTGAACATTGGATCTCTCCAACATGTGACCCCATTTTGGAAACTAGACCCCCCAAGGAACTTATCTAGATGCATAGTGAGCACTTTGAACTCCCAGTTGCTTCACAAATTGATCTGTAAAAATGAAAAAAGAAAATTTGTGTGAAAAAAAGTACTTTTTCCTTATTACGGTTCAATATGTGATGCCCCTTCAGGTTCAAAGTGCTCACTATGCATCTAGATAGGTTTCTTGGGGGGTCTAGTTTCCAAAATGGGGTAACTTGTGCGGGAGCTCCAATGTTTAGGCAAAATTGTGCTGATCTAAAGTAAACATGTGGGAAATGTTATTTATTAATTATTTTGTGTCACATAACTCTCTGGTTTAGCAGAATAAAAATTCAAAATTTGAAAATTGCGAAATTTTCAAACTTTTTGCCAAATGTTTTATTTTTTCACAAATAAACGCAAAAATTATCAACCTAAATTTAATACTAACATGAAGCCCAATATGTCATGAAAAAATATTCTCAAAATCGCTAGGATGCGTTGAAGCGTTCCTGTGTTATTACCTCATGAAGGGACACTGGTCAGAATTGACAAAAATGCCAAGGTCTTTAGGATCAAAATAGACTGGGTCCTGAAGGTGTTAATATAGTGGAGGCCGGGACCCAGTCGTCCTCCCAACGCCAAGGATTTCGGGCCCTAACTCAGTCAGCGTTGTCCCCACAGTCTACAACTCTGGAATGTCATCCTCCTCAGCCTCCGCCTCCTCCTCTTCAGCCTCCACAACAGTCCCAAGCAGGAAGGTCTGCAGCACTGCCTCAGCCAAACGGCAACAGGCTGTGCTGACGCTAATATGCGTATGTGACAAACCCCACAATGCTGATGAGTTGTGGACAGCTCTGAAAGAGCAGGCAGATCATTGGCTCACACTGCTGAACCTAGAGCCAGGCATGGTTGTGTGTGACAATGGACGGAACCTGGTGGTGGCTCTGAGGCGAGGTGAGCTCACACATGTACCATGCTTGGCCCATGTGCTCAACCTGTGGTTTCTTAAATCCTACCCGGAGCTGCCGGATCTGCTCGTCAAAGTACGCTGCCTGTGTGCCCATTTTAGAAAGTCACCTACTGCTTCAGCCACTCTTGCCGGATTTCAGCGGCGTTTGCAGCTTCCGGCTCACAGACTGATCTGTGATGTCCCCACACATTAGAATTCCACCCTGCAGATGTTGGCCAGGATTTGTAAGCAGAAAAGGACAGTTGTTGACTACCAGCATCAACTAGGCCGTCGGTATTCGGTTCAAACGCCACACATAAGACCTCTGGAATGGACATGGATGTCTGACATATGTACAGTCCTCCAAAACTTTGAGGACTCCACCAAGATGGTGAGCGGCGACGCTGCCATCATTAGCATCACCATCCCGCTTTTCTGTATTCTAAAACGCTCTCTGCTTAAAATCAAAGATGATTCATTGCAGGCGAAGCACGATGAGATGGCGCAAAGAACCATAGTGGGTGATCACACACAGCCCAGCCTCATCTCATCCCAACGTGCATTGGGGAAAAATGATGAGGAGGATAACGAAGAGGAGTTAGAAGTACAGGAGCTAGTTTAATGCGGAATTGACGGTACTACCTACACAACCGTGATATCGTTGGTCCAGTGTGGATGGCCAGAGGACAGGGATGAGGAGGAGGATGAGGCCAGCATGGTCAGTCATCCTGTTGTTGATGACCCTGAAGTCTTGCCTGTTACCAGTCTGGCACGCATGGCTGATTTTATGTTATGCTGCCTGTCCCGTGACCCTCGCGTTATCAACATCTTGGCGGACACTCATTACTGGTTGGTGACACTTTTAGACCCATGCTACAAGGCGAACTTAATTTCTCTTATTTCACCAGCAGAGAGGTCTGCAAAAATGCTGCAGTACCAGAAGGCCATGTTGGGGAATTAGTAAAAAGATTCCCTTCGGAAAACACTGGCGGCAGGGGTTACAGTTCGGTGGCCAACCAAGGCGTCCGGGAGAGAGAACCACAACTCCAATCCAGCAGAGGTAGAGGAACACACTCAGAGATATTGGAGAGTTTTATCAGCAACTCTGATAGCACAGGTCCTGAGGCACGGGGTACTGTCACAAGGACTGCAAAGTTTGTAAAGATGGTGAAGGAATACCTTGATGACCGTACAAAAGTGCTCCGAGATTCCTCTGTGCGTTGTAATTTTTGGGTATAGAAGCTGGACACGTGGCATGAATTGGCTCTCTACGCATTGGAAGTCCTGGCTTGCCCTGCCGCTAGCGTTTTGTCAGAGTGGGTTTTTAGTGCCACTAGTGGAGTCATTACTGAGAAAAGCACCCGCTTGTCAACTGAAAATGCTGACAGGCTGACTCTGATCAAAATGAACAAGGGTTGGATTGGGCCTGACTTGAGCACACCACCAAATGATAGCAGTATAATATAAAGTTGAAGCCATTGTATTTATTGGGGATGTATATTCCCATGCCCCTCCTCACACCCACACATAGGTACACACTTCCTGATTTGGGCTATTTGCTGTACTCCTCCTCCTTCTCCTCATCCACCACCACCATATCATCAGGGCGACCGTGGTCCATGATGACACAAAAAGATATTTTATTTACATGTTGTTTATGATGCTCCAAACCGTTAAAAAGTTAGACAGTAGGTTCATGTATACCCCCAGGGGTAAATGTTTTAGTCCATACTTAGTGCATGGGCATTACAAGTATAGGAGACCCGCTCCTTTGTAATGGGAACAATATTTAAAGAGGCTCTCCTCCACGTCTCTTCACAGGGGCATCAGAGTGCCTTCCAATTTTTGGCAGCCCTGCCTAGGGTAATACCAGAAAAGACCCACTTTGTATTAATGGGTACATTGTTTAAAGAGGCTCTCATCCAAGTCTCTTCCCAGGGGCATCGGAGTGCCACACATTTTTTTTTTTTTTTAAATCTTTCATGTAATCCAAAAAACTATCGTACAGCAACACTGTCTCACAAATGAGTTTGAGCCCTTAACATTTTCCCCAGGAAAATGCATTTTGGTTTTATTTTTGGGCGTTTTATTGTGAGTCCGTAAAAGTGACATAATACTCAGACAACATTGCTCACAGCAGTGACCTGGGAGTCAGAAATGCTGAAAGGAGTCTTCCCCATGCTGCTCCCATGTCATTTGAGCACTGTTGTTGTACTTTTGTAACATTTTCAGGGTTTATCCAGGCTGTCGGGGGTGCTGGAAAAAGCTCGGGTCTCCCATAGGATAACATTGGGCTCAGTGCTCAGGTCAAGTACCCGAGCATCTCGACATGCTCCACCCAAGCATCGAGCACCCAAGCACTTTAGTGCTCGCTCAACACTAATCATTACCTCAGAAAAATAATTATTTGTGATCCCTCACTGTAATGTCTGTATACTCTTTTTCATGCTCCCTTGTCCAGGAGCTATGGTATGATCAGACCATGTACCTGTATGGTCAAACACGGCCATTACACAGTACATAGCAGGGACACATATATAACATTATCTCACCACAGGAATATTTTTTTTAAACACAACCAGTTGTGGAATGTATTATTATTCCAAGACCTTTTGATTAAAATAGACTTTAAAATAATAAACACAACACTTAGATCCACAAATGGATTTCGTATACCCTCTCCGTAGTATGTTTAAAGCAAAGAATTAGAGGTTAAATTATAACTTTTAATAATAAGTCCTAAAAATAAAACACACACCTATAAAAAAATATGCTCATAGGAAGGACCACAATCTGTGTATAAAACATATTATGGGGAAACATGTACTAAAATGCAACAACCAGAACCCAATATACAATATAATATCCCTTCTGGTCAGTTCGCCCAGTGGGCCTATATCTGGCTCAGACTTGACAAAACACAAAAAAAGTAAATATACATTTATCACAGTTTACTAATCAAATGTAATGCATAAATAGAATATACATGAATGTGGTACAGTGCAACAGCAAAAACCCAATATGTAATACCCCTTATGATAGTTTTGCCCAGTGGGCCTACATCTGGGTCACTACTACTACACAATGAGACACTCCACATTTCTCAAAGTTTGCTGGTCATGAATAGCAGTTTTATGGTGCCCAACTGGTCAGTGCGCCACAGTAGGGGTACTGCACCCACAATAAAATGTGCAGTATTCCTGTCGCAGGGGAGTGTAAAGTCAACATGAGGTTCCCATCCTAGCACTCATGCACACTAGCCAGGGATGATGGGCTTAAATCCTAGGACAGAGACCCAGTCCCAGAGGGCGGAGTTAGGTGAGGCGGGAAGGCACACAGTTGGATGTGGTTTGGTCTGAGGAGCGAAGCAAAGTGGGAGCCCGAGAGAGAGAAAGTTCTCCCAGGGAGGGGGTCTGAGAGAAAAGGCAGCCCAAGAAAAGAACGAGGAAGCCCCATACCGGACTGTCCATAGTCAGGGGTAAACCTAGTTCACCAATAGAGTGCCAGCTCCGAGGAACAGTACAGGCAAGTTCACCCCCTGAGCCGTCGACTCCAGCCATCATGGGTTTGTTTAGCAACCCCGACATCCCTGTTCAGAACGTGCATCCCACTAGAAGGAACCTGGTAGACAAGCTGGCTGTGCAGGGCAGCGTGAGCAAAGTGAGGAGGCGCAGGACAGACCAGCAGGACGTGGGATTGACAAGAGAAGGTATACTACGGGAACCTCAAAGAGACTTTACCCTCTTCTGTGACTACCCATCCAGCTATCCATCTAAAGACTGTATTAGTTGCAACCTGAAATGCCATCTGAACAGGTTCCAGTAAAGTACCCATACAGAGTCATAAGGTCTCAGTGTCTCCTTTCATCCTAGACTGCTGCACTGCTCCACAGACTATACCCAGAACCACCAAAAGTGCTGACCTGCCCCGGGGACTCAGCTCCACCTGCATGGAGCTGCATCCTCCAAGCTGCAATACTATTGTCTCCGGAGGTCTGAAGCGGCCCTGGGGAACCTCACCAGAATCTGCAGGTGGCGTCACGATAAACCTTATTCTCTTATTCCCTTTCAACAACCTCCACCAATTTTTAGGCTGACCACTAGGGCCACGGGTCCGGGTGGGCCACCGGTGACATCCCTGCAACTCCAGGGGCCAGGTAGTGTCCCTATTGTCCAATACTGGACCCTAGTGTCCCTAACAACTCCTACCCTTACAAGGGCAGTACACAACTAGCCCTACTGCTTCTGTGTTTCTAGTCGTCTCTTTTAACCTCCCTCCTACCACTGTGGAATTATGGAGTGTCACATTGTGTAGTGGTAGTGACTCAGACACATGCCGAATGGGCAAAACTACTAGAAGGGATACTACATATTGAGTTTTTGGTGTTGCACTGTACCAAATTCATGTATGTTGTGATATTTAAGCGCTGCATCCAGTAATGGATCCAGATCTGCAATGAGAAAAAATTATGACACCAAAAACCGGATCCGATACCGCAAGGTACATTCATTTACATTGATGCCAACTAAATTCGGTTGCCATGGGCGGCCATTATAAAAAAAAACGCATCCGGATTTTCAACTGCTCCAAAAAAGACAACCTGCATGATTTTTACCGCAGGCTGCAAAATAGGATGCGGTAACCATATTGCATTAAGTGCAATCCGTTTTTTCTACTGCAGCCTATGGCTGTGGATCAGGATCCAGTTTTGACCATTTTTAATCGAGAAAACCGGATCCGGATTTGAAAACAAAACCGCAAATGTGACCCTAGCCTAAAATAGTGGAAGAGGATTACGGAAAGGCCAATCTGAGAATCACAATTTTTCTCTACAGTACATTTAAAGGGAACCAACCACCCCAATGACCCCCCCGGACTATTAATATTGGTCCCTACACACAGCACATACATGTGCTGCAATGATTTTTGCTAAAAAAAACGGTTTTTAAAACTTAAGATAATGCTTTTGAAAGTTTAAAACGAAGGGACGATTGGGCGTTACTTATCTGTGTGAAAAGCCGGGTTGCAGCTGTCAGTCATCCCCCCGTGTCCCGCAGAAGCAGTAACGGCCAGCCCTTTGCAGCGTCACAGCCCTGTGCACGGGCTCGCATGCCCGTGCACACGTCATCATCTACAGCCGGGTTGGGAGCGCGCGCTCTGACTTCCACAGCCGAGCGCAGGAAGTCAGAGCGCGCGCTCGCTACCCGGCTGTAGATGATGACGTGTGCACGGGCATGCGAGCCCGTGCACAGGGCTGTGACGCTGCAAAGGGCTGGCCGTTACTGCTTCTGCGGGACACGGGGGGGATGACTGACAGCTGCAACCCGGCTTTTCACACAGATAAGTAACGCCCAACCGTCCCTTCGTTTAAAACTTTCAAAAGCATTATCTTAAGTTTTAAAAACCGTTTTTTTTAGCAAAAATCATTGCAGCACATGTATGTGCTGTGTGTAGGGACTGATATTAATAGTCCGGGGGGGTCATTGGGGGTGGTTGGTTCCCTTTAAGTACAGTATGTATCTGAAAAACTATAGAGTAACGTTCTATTTATTTTTTCATAGATGAATATAACAGAATGATACAGTTTTATACTGTATATTAACTGGAGCAAAAAAAGGCAATATGTTGTGTCTGCATTTGAGTTTTTACTAATGAGAAACACACAGTTACTGACAAGGTCAACATTAAGACATCTGCTAAGTTAAATGCAATATGTTAGTTAGATGTTAAAAAATATAATGAAATATTTTATTGATAGTTGTTGAAGTAAGCAATATACAGTATATCACAAAAGTGAGTATTCCCCTTAAATTTTTGCAAATATTTTATATCTGTTCATGGGATAGCACTGAAGATATGACCATTTGACATAATGTAAAGTAGTCTTGGTATGGCTTGTGTAACAGTGTATATTTGGTTTGTCTTCTAAATAACTCAACACACAGCCATTCATTTCTAAACTTCTGGCAACAAACGTGAGTACACCCCTAAGTGAAAATGGCCAATGTGTGCCCAATTAGACATTTTTTCCTGGTGTCATGTGACTGATTAGTTTTACAGGATCTCAGGTGTGAATGAGGAGCAGGTTCACCTGGCAACTCGGCAATCAATTCTCTAAAATCTGAAAAAATATTTATTGCTCTAAAAGTAGATGAACTAGGCTATAAGAAGTCTGGCAACACCCTGAAACTGATCTACAGCATGGTGGCCAAGACTTTACAGTGGTTAACAAGACAGTTTCCACTCAGACTAGGCCTCACCTTGGGTGACCACTAGTGATGAATGAGTAAACTGGTTACTATTCGCTATTTGCACAGATAGTAACAGTATTCGGGATACTCGGCGAGTCTTTTGGATTTTACTCATGATATTCGAGTAAGCTGAAAACCATGTTTCCTGACTGATTTTCAGCCAATAAACATGCTGGGATTGCTTGCCAGTTATAGTAATGCCATATTCATCTTTGATAATGGCACTTCTGTGACTGGCAGGTTCAGTATAACCAAAGAAAAAATGGACGCTCAAACAAAATAGCATAAAGTCTGGGGGGGGGGGGGGCTGTAAAAAGGCAGAGATGGATGAGAATGTGCTCAAACTGCATGGGATCCATGTACAGACATAATGTACACTGTTTGTCTGTATACTGTTCTACCACATAGCTGTGACAGAACCTAGTGAAGATAGATAGATATTGAGATAGATAGATAGATAGATAGATAGATAGATAGATAGATAGATAGATACCAAGAATAAAGCACAACTACTACCAATATTATACACATGCTACCAAGCAATAAATGAGGAAAAAAATTTAAAAACTTACGTTTTTTTCAAAAAACTCATTATTCTTAATTTTTTATTTTCTGGGGTTCTTAGTACACACATTGGCCAATGTCTGCTTGCTCATCAACCACATCACGGTGTCCACAGGTCTGATGAGTCTTGCGCTGACATCCCTGTCCTCCTTTTTCTCCCTGTCCCACTTCAAAGTGGGTGGACACCATCTCAACCTCAGACCAACTGTGGGCGATGAGGGTGCTAAGTGTAGTCATGGAGCCAGCAACTCTTACGACTCTCTCTTGCTGCAGAGATATTTTTTTCTTGGTATTTGACTCAGTGTCACTGCTAGCACCAGTTCACATTATGTCTTTGAGTGCTGTGCAGTTTTTTTTTTCTGTTTTATAGATAGATAGATAGATAGATAGATAGATAGATAGATAGATAGATAGAGTCCCACTGAATCACTTAGGGCCCACATATTAAGCTACTTGCATATTCACTGCACTTAAGTAAAACTGGAGAGAAAGAAAGCACACATAGGCTAAACCTGTGTGTAAAAACAATTAAAGTGTGTGGGGGTCACAACCAAACCAATTCACCCGTGATATCCACTAATACCCTGATGATGATCTGCAGCAGTCTCCATTGAGATAGGACAGCAGATCCAATTTGAGGAAGAAAGGGTTTCACGATGAAAAAAGTCTCTACTCGCTGACATTTTTTATGAGATTTTTATTTCTACACGTTTTGTGGAATAACCCTTCATCAGGAAAAATCACAAGGATAACTTATAGATGTACATCTGTAATTTATCCTTGTAATTTTTCCTGATGAAGGGCTTATTCCCTGAAACGCGTAGAATTAAAAATCCTATATAAAAAATCTCCGCGAGTTGAGATTTTTTCATCAAGGCAGGAGTGCGGTCATAAAGCCCTTTTCTTCCTTAAATTGGCTCTGATATTCATTGCACTGTCAGACAAACAGCCAATCACGGTCACTCACACTCTGTGAAAGCCTCTGTGATTGGCTGTTGCAGTCAGAGTGCTTTTCAACAATCTTGATAGTGATTTTGTTTGCTTGCCATAGACATAAATGTATGGCAACCAACCTGCCATCATACGGTGTTAAATAAATAATTAAAAAAAGTGTGGGACTTCGCAGTATTTTTAAGTCTAGCCCAGTGAAAGCAGAGAGCTTCGAGCTGCCACCTCCTCTGCATAATTTTACTTTGGCTGGCAAAAAGAATGCATGGGCTTCGCCCTACTTTTAATTGCCAGCCAAGGTAAAACTAGGCAGCTGAGTATTTGTGTTCTTAATGGGGTTATGGCCCATTGTTTTAGGGCCCCCCATGCTAAAGAATAGCAGCCCACAATAACCCTGAAAATGGTGCATTCATTGTAGTGCCATATTCAGGCACTTTACCAGGCTCTTCCAGCAGCCCTGGTGGTGGTGGAATGCTGGATAATAAGGGGTTAGGACCAGCTTTGTATTGCCAGTTGGTATTAAAGGGATCCTGTCACGTCCAGAACACCTCCTAAGCTACCAAAACATGTCCCTGCAGCATCCTATCACTAATCTCACACTTCTTTTGTCTCCTAAAAGCATCCTGTGAAAGTGCATAAAAACTTTTAATACTTACTCATTAGTGATTATAATTAGCAGGGGCTATATTCTTTTGTCACCAAGAAGGGCTGTTTTGCAGCTCAAGGATCCACCATCTCTCTGTCTGTGTTCCTCTGCAGGCTTTACCCTCCCCCCTTTCTATCACTCACAGAATGCAAATCATTAGTCCTGCCTTTAGCTGCACATCACAGCAGCACAGACAGAGAGAGGGTGGATCCTCGAGGCTGCAAAACAACATGCCCTGGTGACTAAAGAATATAGCCCCTGCTAATTATATTCACTAATGAGTGAGTATTAAAACGTTTTTATGCACTTTCACAGGATGCTTTTAGGAGACAAAACGAGTGTGAGATTAGTGATAGGATGCTGCAGGGACATGTTTTGCTAGCTTATGAGGCGTTTTGGAGGTGACAGGATCCCTTTAAGCCCTGAGATTCTTAATATCAGGCTAAGTTAGGCCTGGCCATTAAGAATCTCAAATAAATAGTAAAAAAAGATATAACACTGAGAAGAGTTATTTTATTTAAAAAAAAAAACACAGAAACAATTAGTGACTCCATCTTTATTACCCCCACCCTTGTACCCATCCATAATCCTCTTCTTTTCTTCTTGGATAGACTCAGCTCTGCTACATCAGAGACCACAAGGAGGATTAACACATATGCTCCCTTGGCCTCTGATCACTGAAGGACAGCGCTGAGCCCTGCGGTATAGTAAACAGTGAGGTCACAGCTGCCAAAGCAGCAGTTTCTATGGCAACAATGACCTCATCGCTTAGTATATTAAAGCGCTGAGACCTGCACTATAGAAAAGCAGTAAAGCCCATGTCTCATTGCTATAATTTGGTCACTGTTGCCATAGTAACCGCTGTTGCTATGGACAGCAATGAAACCTGGGCTATATTAAATGGCAAAGTGCAGGTGTCAATGCTGTCCATAGCAACAGCGGTTACTATGGCAATTGTGACCATATGACAGTGCTGAGACCTGCAGTATAGTAAAACACAGGTCTCAGCACTGTCATAAGGTCACTGTTGCCATAGTAACCACTGTTGCTATGGACACTGCTGAGACCTGTGCTATAGCAATGCGGTAAAGAGCAGGTCTCGGCACTGTCCATAGCAACAGTGGTTACTATGGCAATGGTTACTATATGACAGCGCTGAGACCTGTGCCTTACTATAGCACAAGTCTCATCGCTGTCATATGGTCACCGTTGCCATAGTAACCGCTGTTGCTTTACTAT
Source organism: Allobates femoralis (assembly GCA_033576535.1). NCBI lineage: Eukaryota > Metazoa > Chordata > Amphibia > Anura > Aromobatidae > Allobates > Allobates femoralis. Next base: position 242,562,965 of record JARQOC010000003.1, read on the forward strand.
ATAGCGCAGGTCTCAGCGCTGTCATATACTAAGGGCTGAGATCATCGTTGCCATGCTAACTGCTGTTGCTATGGCAACAGTGACCTCACCACTTACAATATGAAAGCACTGAGACCTGCGCTGCAATAAAGTGATGAAGTGCAGGTCTCTGAACATTGAATAACAGCGCTGAGACCTTCAGTATAGTAAACAGTGAGGTCACTTTTGACATAGCAACAGCGGTTACTATTGCAACGTTAACCTCAGTGCTTAGTATATGAAAGCGCTTAGACCTGCATTATAGAAAAGTGCAAATCTCAGCGCCCTCCACAGCAACAAAGGTTAATATGGCAATGGTGACTTCAGTGCTTAGTATATGACAGCTGTGAGACCTGAACTTTATCACTTTACTGCAGTGCAGGTCTCAGCGCTTTCATATTGTAAGTGGTGAGGTCACCATTGCCACAGCAACAGCAGTTACCATTGCAACAATGATCTCAGTGCTTAGTATATGACAGCGCTGAGACCTGTGCGATATAGTAAAGCGAGAAAGTGCATGTCTCAGAGCTGTCATATACTAAGCGCTAAGGTTACCATTGCCATAGCAACTGCTGTTGCTATGGAGAGCTCTGAGATTTGCACTTTTCTATAATGCAGGTCTGAGCGCTTTCATATACTAAGCGATGAGGACACCATTGCCATAGTAACCACTGTTGCTAGTTAATGGTGACCTCACTGTTTACTATACTGCAGGTCTCAGCTCTGTTATTCAGTGATCAGAGACTATGGGAGCGGATGTTTTAATCCTCACCGTGGTCTCTAAAGTAGCAGAGCTGAGTCTATCCAGGAAGAGAAGAGGATCGTGGAGGGGTAGTAGGATGGGAAGGGGGTAGTAAAGATGGAGTCACTAAGTGTTTGTGTTTTTTTTTTAATAAAATAATTTTTCTGTGTTGTGTTGTTTTTACTATTTATTCGAGATTTTTAATGGCCGGGTCTAACTTGGCCTGAAATTAAGAATTTCAGGGCTTAATACCAGCTGGCAATACAAATCTGGTGTTAACCCCTTATTACCCAGTGTGCCATCACCACCAGGGCCACTGGAAGAGCCTAGTAAAGCACCTAGAAATTGCGCTACAATGAATGCGCCATTTTTAGGGGCGGCTGCAGGTTGCTACTCATTAGAGTGGGGGGCCTAAAACAATGGGCCCGCATCCCGCTGAGAATATCAGCCCTCAACTGCTTAGTTTTACCTTGGCTGGCAATTAAAAGTAGGGTGGAGTCCACACATTGCCAGTCAAGGTAAAATTGTGCAGCTGAGGGTGACAGCTTGCAGCTGTAGGCTTTCACTGGGCTAGACTGAAAAATACTGTGAAGCCCCAAGCATTTCTTTTAAATTATTTATTTGTTTAACTACCTATGACGGGAGGTTGGTTGTCATACACTAATGTGTATGGCAACCAATCACAATCACTGTCCAAATTGTGGAAGTGCACTCTGACTGCAACAGCCAATCACAGAGGTGCTCACAGAATGTGAGTGTTTGTGATTGGCTGTTTGCCTGACAGTGCAGAGAATATGCAAGTAGCTTAATAGGTGGAACTGAATGTGATTCAGTGGGAGACTGAGCTGACCTGGAAGTTATTCAGCAGGAGCGTGACAGAACTGATCTGGGAGCAACAGCAGAAGTCTGCTAAGCCCAATCTACCTGTTCTTCTATCTATCTTTATTAGGTTCTGTCACAAAAGTGATTCCCACTTATTTAAATAATTAGCGGAGTGTTACCAATACTATCCTTTATACGCACCAAAATGGTAAACTATTCGTGACCATGAGAGTGAGCATTGTTTTGTGGTGTATTTGTTTTTGAAAATTCATATTGTAATTTGTTCTGTGTTATTCACAGCCCATTCAAAAGCTATGGACTTCAGAGCACATGAATCCACGTGGCTCAGTCAAATCAATGACGTTTTTGGAGGAGATGCCAAGTTGGTTCCTGATACCGGCAAAGGGACACATACAGAGCATGTTGATAAGTTAAAACAGCTAATGCACAGGAGGACTCGGCTCTGGTGGAATAGGGCCTTTCTGGAGAACTATATCCAGAGGGGCCTTATTTGATGGGGATTAAGGATTCAGGTATTCCCTTCTTTTGAAATCCAGGATGATTGAATTAAGAAGAGTTGGGAGGAATTATCCAACAATTGTTTGTGGTGATTTATGGAATTGTTGTGCAATTTGAATGATCAAACCATTGCTGAGATTGAAAAGGAGATAGATGTAATACAGGCTTTACTAAAAGTGGATTCCATTCCAGACTCCATAGAGAAATTAAGTAAAGATCTGGACCAGGAGATGACAAAATGGGAGAAAGAGATACAGTCAACTAAAACATAAAAATTCAAAAGAGGTCAGACCGATCTCCAAAATAATGTGGTCTATAAGTGGAGAAAAGGAAAACCATGAAAAGAAAGGCCTAGAACTGATTCATTGGTCTCAGTGGTATCAAAAGATGGTTCAGAGAATGGGGCCAATAAAGGGAAATTAGAAGAACCTGCACCCAAATATCCCAATAATAATAAAAGAAATAATAATTCCCCAGTGAACCCGATAGATAGTAAGAGAAAACTCAACCAATTGGAAGTAATTAACCTGTCCTTTCATCACCTGTCTATTGCTCAACTTGAGGTCCTGAAACTAGGATTAAATTTCATTCCTAAAAATTGTTTTGATTTTTTCACAGCCGTGAAAGACTTGAATTTGTTTGCACATAAAACTATTTTAAAGAAACTACATGACAGAACAGCGGATAATGAGATGGATCTGGTGAGACTAGAACAGGAGGCTCAACTTGATCTTGAAGACCTGGGAAACAATGTACCTATGCCACCAGGTATGTTCCCTCCTAATGTGGTATCTAGATCATCCACATTCCCCTCTTTGACAACATGCCCACAGGTGGAGATCTTTACCAAATTGGTAACTGAAGATTTCAAAAAACTTTCCAACTTTGGAGGGAGGGATAACCTTACCCCTGCATAAAGACAGACTTTAAAAGAATTAAAAGATCTTGATGACATGATCATTAGAAATGCTGACAAAGGGGGGAACGTGGTAATATGGCCAAAAACACTGTATGAAAGAGAGGCCTACCATCAACAGAATAACAAAGATACGTATGCAAAATTATCACATGATCCCACTTCTGGATTTATTGCTGAATTATTGGTGATTTTACAACGTGCCTTTGATGATGGGGTGATTTCAAAGAAGATATTTGAAAGATTGCTGGTCGAAGATCCAAAAACACCTTTTTTATTATCTAATACCTAATGTACATAAAGACCTTAGCATCCTCCTGGACACCCAATCGTCTCAGGTAATGGGGGTTTATGCGAGCCATCCTTTAGGTTTGTTGAATATTACCTAAAAAACTGGTTGTCACACTCCCATCTTACGTGTGCGATACTACTGACATACTGATGAAGTTGGAAGGAATGGTCTTGACAGAAGACATGTGGCTGGCTGCAGCCGATGTCGAAACCTTGTATACTTGTATTGCGCATTCTGATGGGATGCGGGCAGTGAGTCTCTTCCTGGGAATGACCAGCTGGGATAATAGTTTATGTGCTTTGATTGAAGAATTACTCGAGTACGTTCTAACCCACAATGTCTTCATGTTCAATGACCGCTTCTATGTGCAGAGACGAGGAACAGTGATGGGGTCGGCTTGTGCCCCATCATATGCAAATTTATTTTTGGGCAGCTGGGAGCGGTCGTTGTTCCATTCCGGAGACGTTGTGGGTATTGAGAGTATCCTTTGTTGGTTTAGATATATTGATGATCTTCTATTTGTATGGCAAGGATCTAAGCCAAGCTTGGATCAATTTATGGATGCTCTCAACAAGAACGACTTGAATATTAAGTTAACCTACCAGGCACATAGAAAACACATGACCTTTCTGGACGTGGCATTGAAGGTTAGAGAAGACAGCATAATACAAACAGACGTGTATTGTAAAAGTACAGCTGTGAACTCCCTCCTCCGTGCCTCGTTAGCACATGCCAAAAGTACCATCAAGTCTATCCCAGCTGGTCAGTTCCTGCGTATGAGACGCATATGCTTGAGTGACACCAGATTTGAAAGACAGGCTGAGGACCTGCGAGATAGGTTCGCATCCCGAGCATTCAGCAATCAATGCATAAAACAGGGCTATGTAAAGGCCAAAACATTGAGGAGGGAACAATTGTTCTTTCAACCCAACATCAAGTCTGCCGAACATGGTCACATCAGGTACATCTCGACTTTTAATTCCCAATGGTCGAACATCAGGTCAATCTTGAGTAAGCATTGGTCAGTGTTATTTACTGATCCAATTTTGGCTAAACATCTTTCAACACAACCGTTGCTTACCTCACGTAGAGGAAGAAATTTACGTGATATTTTGAGTGCTGGCCATTATGTCCCCAAAAGAAATTATTTCTTTGGAGAAAGAGCAACAGGACCATTAATAGGATGTTACCCTTGTGGCGATTGCTTAGCGTGCACTCAAAGGAATATAAGACGAACAAAAGAGTTTCATTCTTCAAGTGACGAAATATACAAGATTAAAAAGTATATTAGCTGTAGTACAACTCATGTCATCTACCACTCAACTTGTCCTTGTGGGAAGATATATATTGGTCTGACCACAAGACAGTTGCGTGTGAGGGTGCGTGAGCATTTTCGTAATATTGAGGGGGCCACCAATGTCATTGATATTGATACATTAAAAACGTTGCCTAAGCATTTTAGGTTATTTCATGGATGTAATCCTAGAGGATTAGTAATAAAAGGGATTGATCAAGTTCAGGGTGGCATCAGAGGGGTGATTTGGCCAAAACACTGGCACAGGAAGAGTGTAAGTGGATAGTCAAACTTGAGACACTTGCCCCAAAGGGTCTTAAAGAAATGATAAATTATGCCCCTTTTTTATAGAGAGCTATTTTTCTCCTGTGCTTGGCTTAGATATGGATATTTGACATGTGCTGTATGTCCCTGGTGCCTTACGTGATTTTAATTATTGTTTTGTATATTTTAGTTTTTTCTTCTGGAGAACTTGATAATGCATTACGATATTGGAGCCAAATATGAAACACTGTCTGCTATGGACCATTTTTCTTGGGAAAATATTAAGAAATGGGAGGAAATGAGGATATAAATGCGATATAATAGACAGAGAGGAATCGGCTGCTTTAGCAAGTGAATTGTGTTACAGTTGTATGCAAATGTATTCAGGAATACATATAAATATATATATTTAGATAATGTGTGGTACTCACACCATGTATAGTTGTATATAAGAATATTATTGTGTGGTATATGTTCACTTCACATCACAGTTGATGTGTATCTTATTTATTTTTCTATTCACTCTTGTTAGTAATTCACTATAACAATCATGAAATCATGTATATATAATTATGTTTTTATTATTCATAACACTAAAAATGTTTATAAAAGGATGTATTAACTAGTGTGTATGGGAAGTATGTAGGTATGAATGGATGATGCTGTTAGCGCACAAATCACTTTGGGGTATCCTTTATATGTCCCTCATAACAAAATAAGGATCCTATACTTCTCTATTACTTATCCTATCATTGGTCCTCTACAAAATGGCCTCCAAAGGTTATTTTATGGATGTTCACATCACTCTAGCGATGGAAACACGGGACGGGAACACGCGCATGCTCAGGATTGATGTCATTGTGACGTCCTGCGCTTACTCTGCCCCCTCATTTTTTCCGGTGGATGTGACGAAGCACAGTATATGTGGCACCTTTATACATGGCGGTGTCTTTAAATAGGCCTAAAATCACTTATAGAACTAGTCCCTGTGATTAAGCGGTGGCGAAACGGACGAAGGGGGCACGTTACATGGCGGGACTCTGTCTGGGTAACAGAGGTTAACTTCACTGGTGCATGATATGGGTGAGTGATCCTTATGTACACTGGTATACCATGATCAATGCGACCCATTTTTATGCATTGTACTTTACCATTGGTAAGTGTTATTTTACCTAATGTGTAATGCCCACAGAGTGACTACCTGTCTGTAGCCTCTGTTGGATTCTCCTGACTGTACTTCATTTCAACACATATACTTGTCTACTTTTATCTAATATATAAAGCTGAATGTGTGTATGTGTGTGTGTGTGTGTGTGTGTGTTATGTGTGTGTGTATATCCGGGATTGGCATCTACACCGTCGCAACTACAGCCACAAAATTTTCCACAGTCACTCGTCTGGAACCCGGGAGCGTCATAGGCTATGTTGTGAGGCGAAATTTTAACCCCGTGCATTCCAATTCACCAAACAATTTAGCCCCTATCTACATAATGGGGAAAAAGTGACAGTTACTAGTTGACAGTTGTGAATGAGAGGGGCTTAATGATAGCGCCAAAGACTAACAGCACATACCAGCATATAGTCATAAGGTGGGGCCCCAACATGAGATATTTACCACGCACGAGGACATGTATACACACCACACGCACACAAAGAGTAACAGCAAGTGTATAGTCGCTAAGGTGCAGCCCCAACATTGGATACTCACCACGCATCCGAACAAACACACACACACCACAAAGAGACACATACAACAGAGACACACACCACACAGACCCCCCCCCCCACAGGGACACACACACATACACACCCTATAGGGACACATGCACTCACCCCACAGGGACACACACATACACACCCCAGGGACATACACACCACACAGACAGACACAGATGTGCACAAATCACCTCACACAACTCGCCTCATACATGTGCTATCTTTAATTTCCTAACATAAACATCTGATTAAAAACCGCCAATGTGCAACACATGTGCCATATAGGGAATTAAGGCAGACGTCAGTCACATGAGCTGTCTATTATGTGTATGTGTGAGGTAACATATACTGCCCGGCCAGGGGAGGATTTACTGTTGGCTGGAGATTTATTAGGCTGCCTATAGCAATCAATCACAGCTCAGCTTCTATTTTCCTACAGGTCATTAATATGACATATTCAAATTCTATTTTGTTATAGCTAACATCAGTTATTTATTAACCCGGGCGTAGCTAGTGTATTAATAAAGGTAATAATTTTATGTAACTCAAGCTATATAGTGGTTTCCACTTATTTAAATAGGTTCTGTCACAGCTGTATGTCATGACAGTATGCTGTGTAAATTATGTCTGCCTACTGTTCCCATTCAGTTTGAGCACTTTTTCAGCCATCTCTGCCTTTTTCAAGCCCTCCCAGACCTCTTTGTAGGATCCAGCAGAAAATATTTCGCATTTTCCATTGATTTGCATTGTATTCACCATTCAGAACAAATACACGACTATTAGAAAGTACTCATTTCGAGTATAATGTTTACGAATATTACTGTACTCGCTCATCACTAGCGACCACAAAAGTTGAGTGCACAAGCTCAGCATCAGATTCAGATGTTGTATTTTCAAAATAGACATATGAGTCCTGCTAACATTGCTGCAGATGTTGATGGGGTGGTGGAATCATCCTGTCAGTGCTCCAACAATATGCTTGACCTTCTGTCCCAGAAGGAAGATTCCTCCAAAGATGACGGATAAAGAGGCCTACAAATACAGGGCAGGCAATTTATATGGATACACCTAAATAAACCTTTTGCTACATTATTCAGACATCCAGTGGCATTGAGGTTTCCATTGAGGAAGAATGGCCCCACTATCCTTGTACCCCATATACCACACCATACCATCAATTTTTATTACCATCAACAGTCTTGGAGGGATCTATCCACTGTGAATTAGTGTCAGACTCATCGCGGTGGTTTTGTTTGTTAACTTCACCATTCACAAAAACGTTTGCCTCATCACTCATTTGAAGGCAATTGTCTATATTGTGAAGATATGAGATGTGCAGCATCTGAAACAACGGATGCTGGAAGCCTGTGCTAGCATTTCTTCTGCGGTGTTGCTATCAGTGTGTTAAGAGTGAGAGAGGAGGGTTGCATTGACTATCCAATACAATGGGCAGCACTTTGATTACATTTTATAAGTGGTCATAAACTTGTAAATAACTCATGAAAAATTAAAGGGAACCTGTCATCTGGATCTAAGCCCCTACACTATCACTACCTGTCCCTGCACCTTCCTAGCTGCTCCCTATCTATCCCTCTCTGAGCTAAATCCACCCTCTAAAACATCAGAAAAATAACTTATAACTTACAGCAGTATCTGAGACTGGGGACTGAAAAGGCTGCCCCAGGCTCCATTCTGCCGCTCCTCGATGCAGCAGCACACGCCCCACTGGGTGGCATTATTCTTTCTTCATCACCGCCTTCTCCATTTGGAATCTCCCGCCTGCTTTGCACCTATCATGTTGTGGTGATGCGACCTCAATGTGTCCTCTGACCGGGACACAGCATATGGGAGATTGTATCTTCTGCTCGGTAGCAGCACACACAGGGTTAGCTGCTGCTGGAGCTGAGTGCTGATTGAAAGCACTGACACCCAGGTGTGTGGGTGAATAGGGGATGATATGTGCTGCCCTGGGCTGTGGGTGGAGTGTGTCAGGACAGCAGCAGGAGCTGTGTGAAGATTTAACACAACCTGTGAGCTCTCTCAGAGTGAACATTCATGAGGCTAATGAGCGGATGATGAGGAGAGAAAGGTTGTGTGCTGACCTAACACAGCCTACCCGGGGGAAGGTACAGAGCTTCTATATCAGCTGTTGGGATTGTATGAGGTTGTACTCGGCTGCGCCACGGAACCTGGAGGTTTGTGAATACCTGAACTGTGCCATCAAACTGTGTACTGTGTGATTAAATACCTGAGTCACTACCTTCTGTCGTGCCGATCCTAAACGCTACCTTACAGTGTAAAGCGGGTGGGAGATTCGAAATGGAGGAGGTGCCGATGAAGAAAGAATAACGCCGCCCAGCGGGGCGTGTGCTGCTGCATTGAGGAGGGGCAGAATGGAGCCTGGGCCCGCCTTTTCAGTCCCCAGCCTCAGGGACTGCTGTAAGTTATAAGTTATTTTTCTGCTGTTTTATAGGGCGGATTTAGCTCAGAGAAGGATAGATAGGGAGCAGCTAGGAAGGTGCAGGGACAGGTAGTGATAGTGTAGGGGCTTAGATCCAGGTGACAGGTTCCCTTTAAAGTTACGTTAAAACCAAGCACACCATTGTTTTTCTTATGAAATTATCAATACGTTTGATGTGTCACATGACCCTCTTCCCATTAAAAAAAAATAAAGTTGGATCCTAAATGGCCGACTTCAAAATGGCCAGTATGGTAACCACCCATCTAGAAATGTTTTCCCCTCCCATATACTAATGTGCCACAAACAGGAAGTTGATATCACCAACCATTACTATTTTATTTAGGTGCATACATATAAATGGGCCACCCTGTAGTTTGCTGAAGACTAAGGACATGTATTACTGGGACCACCTTTTTGAAAAACTGATACCGATACCGTTTTAGGTGTAAAAAGTGAAATGGAAGATTGAAATAATGTGGTTGCATAAATGCTCACACCCTTAAGCTAATACATTGTTGTAGTACTCTTTAAATTTATGATATCATTCAGCTTTTTTTGCTGAGAGTCTATAAGCATGGCACATGTAGAATTAGCGATCTTTGACCCTCCTTCCTTGCAGTAGTGCTCCAAACCTGTCAGATTGCAAGGACATCACCTTTGTACAGTTATCTTCAGGTCAATTCACAGATTTTCAATTGACCCCAATTCTGTGGTCTGGCTAGGCCATTCCAAAACTTGGATCTTCTTATGGCAACAAAATTATTTTGTTGATTTGGAGGAATGCTGAGGGTTGTTGTCATGCTAAAAGGTGAACTTAAACTTTATATTCAGCTTTTTAGCAGATACCTGAAGGTTCTGATGCAAAATTAACCAATATTTGAAATCATTCATAATTCCCTGCACCTTTTGTAAGGCCCCAGTTCCATCCAGGTATCTATAAACAAACCAAAGGCATTATGCTGCCTCCAACATGCTTCACTAGGTGTTTGATCATCTTATGTTAATGCACAACAATGTTCTCTTTGGAATTTTATCGCCTAAAGTTGAACCTTGTTTCCGCACATGCTTTTCACAGACTTGATGAAAGCTTTAGGAGAACTTAACCAGGCTTGGATGTTTTTCTTTGTGAGAAATAAATTCCATTTTGCCACCTTACTCAATAAACATATGAAAAATAAGGGAGACTCTTGTCATATACAGTAATCCAAAGAAATACGTCCAGCTCCATGTCTTCTTAAAAGAATCAATTTTATTTTCAAGAGTTTAAAAACACGTACATTGACATGTTTCGACCATAACTGTGGTCCTAGTCATGATGTCATTATGACTAAGACCACAGTTATGGTCGAAATGCGTCAATGTACATGTTGTTAAACTCTTGAAAATAAAATTGATTCTTTTAAGAAGACGTGGAGCTGGACGAATTTCTTTGGATTACTGTGGTTGCCTTGTGATGTCTGCAAGGAGTCCGTAGCTCCGTCACTGAATGCTGCACTCACAGAACCATTTCCGCTGAGCTGTAAACTGGCTGGTCTTGTCATATGCAGTACACAACCAGTACTTGTCAGAGAAGAAGCTCTTTTATAGAAAACTTTTCAGCACAATTTTGAAATATAAAGTAAAGAGAATGCTTTAGTTAGACTGTAATACTATTTCAATTGATACCTTTGGTGAAGAAATCAATTTGTTTTTCTTCTTTAATCATTTTACTTTTCCTGCTAATTATATTTCAGTGCACAGAGGCCGGACTGTACATTGGGTCTTCTCCTCCCTTTCTATGATTCCCCACCTCTTCTTCCAACCTCCAACCTGTGTATGATCTGCCACCCCTTATTAAAACCTCAGCAGTTACCTGTTATTTACAGAGGCAGGCAGAGGGGCTGAAAAAATCACAGCTCCTGTGCACCAAAATCTAATTGGCATAAAACTTTAAATGGTTATTAAAGAAGGAAAGCAAAGCAGATTTCTTCATCACATGTATCAATTTAATCAGTCTAACAGTACCATTATATCCATGTATTTATTTTACATTACAAAATTATGATGAGAGATTTAATTTAATGTAGCTGTAGGCCTCTTGGTGGCCTCCTGAACCATTTTTCTTTTTGGATTTTCATATTTTTTTTTTTTTAGAAAACAAAATATGTATTGTTTTCCTAACTGACAATATTCATCAGTGAGATCCCTTTGGTGTGTTTTAAGTTGTTAACAGACCATGGCTTTTGCTTTAAAATGTAATTAATAAATGTCAGAAAATCCTACTAGAACAGCTAAATTTAAGATTATATTCATACTTATGCAACCCTATATCTGCAAGAAAATTGATTTTTTTTGTACATGATTAGCTCTCTTTAAAGGAATTTTTCAGTAGGATTTTGATTTTGTGATCTGGGGGTTGCATGATGTAGTAGAGACTCTTATTGCCGCATTGTATCACTTAGGCTGGCTTCACACCACGGGGATGACCCTGACAGCCCCGGACCGGATCAGCACACAGAACCGGAGGGCAAAATGTGCCCTCCAGTCCTGTGTGCAGCCGGATGGCTGTAATTGCAGCCGCAGCTGCTGATTTTTCAAGATCGCGTCTAGCATGGAGCTAGCCGTGGTCCTGAAACAACAGCGGCGCGCAGCCACCAGTATCCAGTTCTCGGATCCTCCCGATGCGGGGCAATTCGGCCCCATAGGCTCCCACACTAGGGAGCGCCGGATTGCCCCGGATCCGGGAGGATCCGGGAGAATCCGGGCGAATCCGGGATCCGGCAATTTGGGGAGATTTTTCTCCCCGGACACAAAAATGTTGCAAGCAACATTTTTATGTCCGGAGAGAATAATCCGTTTAGTCCTGGATTCCACCGCAGTGATGAAACAGGATGGCAGAGAGCCGCCATCTGGCTCCATCCAGCCCCATAGGCTACTATGGGGCCAAAAACCCGTCCGGGGCTGTCTGGTTTACACCGGACAGCCCTGGAACGGATCACACTATGGTGTGAAGCCAGCCTAACTGTACTGCTTGGTGTAGCTTTGATAGAATTCTTGTTTTCTTTGTAAGTGCAGCAGTGGTCTGATTACTGAGCTGTGTATAATCCTACCTGCACTCAAGTTGCCAATTATTGGTGGGGGCTGGGTTTTCTAGATTATCCAGACTGGGCTGAACATAAAATATACAGAGTACTAAAAGTAGTGCTCACTGTTCTCATTATAACAATTTTTGGGGGGATTTTATCATTCTACTTTTATTATTTAACCGTTCCATATCAGGAGAATGGCAGCCATCGGCTGCCATTTTGCTAGATCCATGTGGAGGCAAATTACAAAAAATCTACATTTTGTTTCATGTGAATTTTTATAATATTCAATTACCATTCAATTCCACTCAAATATATTTACTTATATCTAGCCCTTACTATTTTCTCCCAAAATTAATTAGCAAACCATTGTCTTAAATTGTAGACGTCGTGCTTTTACAAAATTACAAAGGGCTTTTATTTTCACTTGTTATAAGAAAAATAATTTTTTTTTTAGTGACTACTTTAAATAGTAACGTGTTTCAATTACTTCAGGACCTCACAGTAATACAAACTGTTAGCAAAGGCAGTAATATATAATATTTAATAAGTGATTGACATGAGGCTCTGTCTTCCAATAAAAGAAGCTGTGCAGATAGATACATCCTTTGTTAACTCTAGATTAGCTATTTTCTTATAAGATTTTACATTTTCAAAGGTTTCTGATTAAAGAGGAAGTCCTAGGAGAAAATTGTTTTTGTACATTCCTTGCTCTCCTACATGATGAAGCTGAGTTGTGGACTGCAGTTCTAGGATGCTCAGATCGCTTGTAAATCAATAAAATCATCAAAAAAGAAGTGTTGAGCTGACACAAAACAGCTGTCATCCTGATACTATGCTGCGCTTGTCCACCTGCCACCGCATGTAATTTTGAGTAGATGAAATAAAGAAGATTTTATAATTATTATTATTATCCTTATTATTTATTTATATAGCGCCATTAGGTTCCATGGCGCTTTACATGAGGGGAGACAAGCACAATTACAATAACTCTAGACAATCAGGACATAAAGGTACAGGAGGGGAGGGGACACTGTCCACAAGGGCTCACAGTCTACGAGATAAGGCAAGATATGGTGAGTGCCATTATTATTTTATTTCTACAAATCAATAAAATCATATCTGCTCCTCAGCACTCACCACTCCCTAACAGGAAAATACGTCACTGACCAAATTCAGCAGGGGGCATGGCTGCCGACCCCATACTCCCACTTTATGTTAGACCCCATTTTATGATGACCATACTGTATATGACTGCTGTATATATTACTGTACTCTCTTGAGCCGACAGTGACAGCTGCACAAACATATACAGTGTGTTGTGAAAGTATTCGGCCCCCTTGAACTTTTCAACCTTTTGCCACATTTCAGGCTTAAAACATAAAGATATAAATTCTAATTTTTTTGTGAAGAATCAACAACAAGTGGGACACAATCATGAAGTTGAACGAAACTTATTGGATCCATTAAACTTTTTTAACAAATAAAAAATTGAACAGTGGGGCGTGCAACATTGTTCGGCCCCTTTATTTTCAGTGCAGCAAACTTACTCCAGAAGTTAGTGAGGATCTCTGAATGATCCAATGTTGTCCAAAATGACTAATAATGATAAATAGAATCCACCTGTGTGTAATCAAGTTTCCATATAAATGCACCTGCTCTGTGATAGTTTCAGGTTTCAAGTGCAGAGAGCATCATGAAGTCTAATGAACACACCAGGCAGGTCCGAGATACTGTTGTGGTGAAGTTTAAAGCCGGATTTGGATACAAAAAGATTTTCCAAGTTTTAAACATCTCAGGGAGCACTGTGCAAGTGATCATATTGAAATGGATGGAGTATCAGACCCTGCAAATCTACCAAGACCCGGCCGTCCCTCTAAACTTTCATCTCGAACAAGGAGAAGACTGATCAGAGATGCAGCCAAAAGGCCCATGATCACTCTGGATGAACTGCAGAGATCTACAGCTGAGGTGGGAGAGTCTGTCCATAGGACAACTATCAGTCATACACTGCACAAATCTGTCCTTTATGGAAGAGTGGCAAGAAATAAACCATTTCTCAAAGATATCCATAAAAAGTCTTGTTTGAAGTCTGCCACAAGCCACCTGGGAGACACACCAAACATGGAATAAAGTGCTCTGGTCAGATGAAACCCAAATCAAACTTTTTGGCCACAATGCAAAATGATTTGCTTGGCATAAAAGCAATACAGCTCATCACCCTAAAAACACCATCCCCGCTGTCAAACATGGTGGTGGCAGTATCATGGTTTGGGCCTGATTTTCTTCATCAGGGACAGGGAAGATGGTTAAAATTGATGGGAGGATGCACAGAGCCAAAAACAGGACCATTCTGGAAGAAAACCTGTTGGAGTCTGCAAAAGACATTAGACTAGGACAGAGATGTATCTTCCAACAAGACAATGATCCCAAACATAAAGCAAAATCTACAATGAAATTATTCAAAAATAAACGTATCCAGGTGTTAGAATGGCCAAGACACAGTCCAGACCTGAATCCAATCGAGAATCTGTGGAAAGAGCTAAAAACTGCTGTTCACAAATGCTCTCCATCCAACCTCACTGAGCTCGAGCTGTTTTGCAAGGAAGAATGGGCAAGAATTTCAGTCTCTTGATGTGCAAAACTGATAGACATACCCCAAGTGACTTGCAGCTGTAATCGCAGCAAAAGGTGGCTCTGCAAAATATTAACTCAAGGGGGCCGAATAATGTTGCATGCCCCACTTTTCAGTTTTTTATTTGAAAAAAAAGTTTAAAATATCCAATAAATTTCGTTCCACTTCACGATTGTGTCCCACTTGTTGTTGATTCTTCACAAACAAATTAGAATTTATATCTTTATGTTTGAAGCTTGAAATGTGGCAAAAGTTTGAAATGTTCAAGGGGGCCAAATACTTTCACAAGGCACTATACACTATCATTCAGGTCAGGACAGTTGTGCAATTCATACAGCAAGCATATATAGTGTGTGGCATAGTACGGGGCTGGCATATAATGCGAGCATGGGGCTGGTGGCCATGTCCTTTGTTTGTACAATAATTAGAAGTATGAAGGGGCTATAATTTAGGATGAGCATGGTGGCCCTGGTGACCACACCCCCACCACACCCCCTGCTCTCCGCAGCAGCATGAGGCTAAATCTGCTCTGTGATTTATTGTCCCATAACAGAAGGGTTTAGAGCTGAGGAGCAGATTCTATTTTAGTGATTTATAAGTGATCTAAATATCCTTGTACTATAGTGTCCAGCTTCATCATGTAGGAGGGCAAGGACAGTACTAAAAAAATTCTCTCTGTAGAGTTACGTTTTAATATGTTTTCTGCAGGTGGAAGGAAGTAGGATTAATAATTTGCTCATAAGAATGTAATATTCTTAAAGGATTTTATTGTATTAGGGTGTTTGCAGGGGAAAAATTGGTAGATGGATGGGAGTGTGGCTAATGGTAATTATTTTTGTTATTTCTGTTATGGTCTCCTAAAGGCTAACCAACAATTTTTCAATGAGCTATGTATTGTTTGCAGAAAAATAATTGAGTCAGAAGACACAAGAGCACAAATGTGAAATGGTTTTCCATTAATTTCCTTTCCACATTGCCAGAGTTCATCATCTGGCAGCAGTGATTTGTTAGAATGAAGTATGTATTAATTTTGTGCAAACAATCTCCTTCCAAATGACTTAACAACATACACAATATCGAAGCTACAAACAAGAAGAATTACTCCGGCTTTATTAATAATAATGTATATAGTTTTATTTTCTGCTTGGTTATCTGTTACACATATGTCTTTATTCTGACGAACAGCTACTATAATATGTTGTCTTTTAATTTTTGTAACCAACTCAACCCACCCAGAACTATATTTGTAAAACAGGTTGGATTTGAGATTAATGTTGGTAAAAGAAACTGGAATTAGTGCTGTCATTTTTCAATACTATCATTTTTAAGATCTCATAATATCAAGACATGCATCAAAATCCTTGAAACCTCATGGTACAAAAGTAAGAAAATCCAGTGTTTTTTTAAAAAGGGATTACCGTATATACTCGTGTATAAGCCGAGTTTTTCAGCCCAAAATTTGGGCTGAAAAGTCCCCCCCTCGGCTTATACACGGGTCTATACAGTAGACCCGTGTGGGGGGCTGTGTCCGGGGGCTGTGGAGGCTGGAGGAGGCGGGGGGGGGGGGGGGGCTGCTGTATGAGCGGCCCCGTCACGTGGGGCCGCTCATTAAATATGCACTGCATCCCCCTGTCAATCAGCGGCAGGGGGATGCAGTTCATATAGCCCCCCAAAAGCTGGCACTGTCCCCCCTTGTAAGGGCCCCCCCCCGGTGCTTATACATTACCATCCCGGTGTTCTGATCGGCGCCGCTCCTCGGTGCTTCTTCATCCTCCCGTCCTCGCTGGCTCCATCCGTGATCTCCGGCTGTCGCAGCGATGTGACGTCATCGCGCGACCGCTGGAGAACCCGGATGCAGCCAGCGCGGGAGGATGAAGACGCAGCACGGAGGAGCCGCGCTGATCAGAAAACCGGGATGGTAATGTATAAGTAGCGGGGGGGGGCCTTACAAGGGGGGACAGTGCCAGCTTGTGGGGGCTGTTGGTACCCTCTGGGGGCTGTTGGTACCCCCAGGGGGCTGTTGGTACTCCCAGGGGGCTGCTGGGTACCCCCTGGGGGCTGTTGGTACCCCCAGGGGGCTGCTGGGTACCCCCTGGGGGCTGTTGGTACCCCCAGGGGGATGTTGGTACCCCCAGGGGGCTGCTGGGTACCCCCTGGGGGCTGTTGGTACCCCCAGGGGGCTGTTGGTACCCCTAGGGGGCTGCTGCATACCCCCTGGGGGCTGTTGGTACCCCCAGGGGGATGTTGGTACCCCCAGGGGGCTGCTGGGTACCCCCAGGGGGCTGCTGTATAACCCCTGGGGGGTGCTGTATAACCCCTGGGGGGTGCTGTATAACCCCTGGGGGCTGCTGTATAACCCCTGGGGGGTGCTGTATAACCCCTGGGGGCTGCTGTATATACTGCTGAGGCCTGTATACCACTGGGGCTGCTGTATATACCACTGGGGCTGCTGTATATACCACTGGGGCTGCTGGGGCTCCTGTATACTACCACTGGGGCTGCTGGGGCTCCTGTATACTACCACTGGGGCTGCTGTATACTACCACTGGGGCTGCTATATACTACCACTGGGGCTGCTATATACTACCACTGGGGCTGCTATATACTACCACTGGGGCTGCTATATACTACCACTGGGGCTGCTGTATACTACCACTGGGGCTGCTATATACTACCACTGGGGCTGCTGTATACTACCACTGGGGCTGCTGGGGCTGCTATATACTACCACTGGGGCTGCTATATACTACCACTGGGGCTGCTGTATACTACCACTGGGGCTGCTATATACTACCACTGGGGCTGCTGTATACTACCACTGGGGCTGCTGTGGCTGCTATATACTACCACTGGGGCTGCTATATACTACCACTGGGGATGCTGTATACTACTGCTGGGGCTGCTATATACTACCACTGCGGCTGCTGTATACTACCACTGGGGCTGCTGGGGATGCTATATACTACCATTGGGGCTGCTGTATACTACCACTAGGGCTGCTGTATACTACCACTGGGGAGGCCTGTATACCACAGGGGGGGGGGCCTGTATACCACACTGCTGGGGGCTGCATACCTGTGCTGGGGTCCACCCTCGGCCTATACACGAGTCAATAGGTTTTTCCAGATTTTTGGGGCAAAAGTAGGGGGGTCGGCTTATACACGGGTCGGCTTATACACGAGTATATACGGTATTCAAAATAGAATAAATCTGATTCATGAAGAACTTGATGTGAAATAGTACTTTTGTGAGGTTGTATAATTTATGAAATATTACATACATTTGAGGCATATAATAATAATAATTTACAGTAAGAGTGAAAATTATTACTTTTAACCCCTGAAAGAGACTTCATATAAACAATATTACCATCATTTTTGTTTCTTTTTTTATAATCAAGTGATTAGTACTTTATTATCTTTGTAAAAAGTCTCTTCAATATGTTATTTTAAAGATAAAAGGAAAACAATTTCTGAAACTTTGTGACAAAATATCTATGCTACCTGTCTGTCCTAAACTAAAAATTAGTCCAGCCAAGTTCAAACAAGCCATTTTTACATGAGGCTGGTGAAACACAAAACAGTAAAAATTCATAAAATGACATGTAGTAACTCATCCAATTTTCTGGAATAAAGTCAAGAAATTCACTCAAAATTATTTATTTGAAGCACATACATTTGAGTTTCAAAAAATGTCAAAGGTTAGAACTAAAACAAAATACCTCCATTGTGCATACTTAAAGCATAACCACCGTGTCAATTTTTATTTAATAACAATGTAGAGCAAATTATTTTAATACACTTTGAATTATACTTTATAGGAGAATTCTGGTTGAAAACCATTCATAAAACTTTCACAAGGTGTCCCCACTAGACTGTGTCTGAAGCAGACACATGCTCATTCTCAGTCAGAACCATCTTCAAGCTTCTTCTAATGAACAAGTAACCATATAAGGGTAAAGGGGTTAGAAACAATGTCTTAGCAAATATGAGATAACAAACAAAAGACTAATATGTCTGGCCAAATTAGAAAATGTTACTCACATCACACATTGTAAAATGCTGTTTTGTCACAGCTGTATCTAAATTCTGCCTAAATCAAATACCAAGCAATTTTTTAAAATTGTAACAAGGTAGCAAGATTTTACAATGATGCAAAATCTTTTTTCATATTAAGAAAAATAATTACCGTATATACTCGCGTATAAGCCGAGTTTTTCAGCCCAAAATTTGGGCTGAAAAGTCCCCCCTCGGCTTATACGCGAGTATATAAATTTTGCAGCCGCAGCCCCGGAGGTATACAGGCCCCCCCATCAAGCTCCAGGGCCCCCCCCTTGCGCGGCAGCCTGTAAAGTAAAATCATACTTACCAGTGTCGTGTCGCGCCGTCCGCAGCTTGCCGACACACGATCCCCGGCTTAATTCCGCGTCTTCCGCATTCCTGTAGTCGCGGGCAATGACGTCATTGCCCGCGACTACAGGAAGTCGGAAGCCGGAAGACGCGGATTGAAGCCCGGGATCGTGTGTCGGCAAGCTGCGGACGGCGCGACAGGACACTGGTAAGTATGATTTTACTTTACAGGCTGCCGCGCAAGGGGGGGCCCTGGAGCTTGATGGGGGGGCCTGTTTACCTCCGGGGCTGCGGCTGTATGCAGCCCTGGGGCTGCTGCTGTATACAGCCCTGGGGCTGCTGTATACACCACTGGGGCTGCTGTATACTACCTAAGGGCTGCTGTATATACCTCTGGGGCTGCTGTATACACCACTAGGGCTGTTCTATATACCTCTGGGGCTGCATATGGGGCTGCATATACCTCTGGGGCTGCATATACCTCTGGGGCTGCATATGGGGCTGTATATACCTCTGGGGCTGCATATACCTCTGGGGCTGCATATGGGGCTGCATATACCTCTGGGGCTGCATATACCTCTGGGGCTGCATATGGGGCTGCATATACCTCTGGGGCTGCATATACCTCTGGGGCTGCATATGGGGCTGCATATACCTCTGGGGCTGCATATACCTCTGGGGCTGCATATGGGGCTGCATATACCTCTGGGGCTGCATATACTTCTGGGGCTGCATATGGGGCTGCATATACCTCTGGGGCTGCATATACCTCTGGGGCTGCATATACCTCTGGGGCTGTATATACCTTTGGGGCTGTATATACCTCTGGGGCTGCATATACCTCTGGGGCTGCATATGGGGCTGCATATACCTCTGGGGCTGCATATACCTCTGGGGCTGCATATACCTCTGGGGCTGCTCTATACTACCACTGGGGCTGCTGCTGTATACTACCACTGGGGAGGCTGCTGTATACCTCACTGCTGGGGGTTGTATACCTGTGCTGAAGTCCACCCTCGGCTTATACGCGAGTAAATAAGTTTTCCCAGTTTTTGAGGGCAAAAGTAGGGGGGTCGGCTTATACACGGGTCGGCTTATACACGAGTATATACGGTAAGTTCTTTCAGTGTTTTCAAAATTATTTGATAAAACTTAAGCATTTTCATTAGTGGAAGAGTTATCACAAATATTACTATTAACTCTCCATCAGGTGCAGCTGATCTGACAGGTGAAAAAATGTGTCCTCTTTATTGCCACACAGTATTAGTACACTGTTCCAACGTTTTAGTCGCCCTCGGCCTTTCACAAGCTTCTAATTTACAGAAATTGTCAAACATACAGTAATAACACAGGTATTAATACAATTAGCTAAGCAAAAACAATAAATTGTGTTGGGTGCCCATGTTATTTTGCAAATGTAAATCAGGTGATTGGTCTGTGATGGCTGTGGAGGAACGTGTGTGTGTAATGTGACCTGGATGTGTAGGATGGGATTGGGAAAGTGGAGTAAGGTGGTCTAACGGGTTCATCTGGGGGGGGAGCATGTATGGAGTGGACAAGGTAAACTGATCGTACTTTACATGGGACAATATACAAATTTTAGGAATTTAGAAATTCACCAGTGTTGATACTGGGGATGAGGTCTCAGAGGAATTGTATCAATAGAGAGGTACAGCGACCCTGTAAGAGACTGCAAGTCAGTGTATGAATAGAGGAGAAGGTGATAAAAAATATCTTGAGGAAATAGTGCCAGCTTTGTTAAATCTCTAAATAGGCATTAAAGGATTGATAGGGTATATCTCTTTAAGGACAATGTAGTCACCGAAAATGGCAGTACTCAATATTTATCGTGCATAAACAGAAGTGTTAAAGATACACAACTATAGATATACCAGACGTTAGTGTGATTCAAGGTTGTTGCTTATGGGATGTATGGGATAGAGCCCAAATGAGAGATTGTGATATAGGTATATCCAAAGAGAGGTGCCTGAAAAGTAGTTATGACCAGGATCACACATACCATCCGCTTTTGGCCTAGATCCATTTTTGGGAACATTTTGGACATTTTTTTTTCAAAGTCCAAAAATGCAAAATGCGTTAACGCATGTGTGTGTGTGTTTTTCAAAAAATGCATGCGTTTTTATGCAGCATCCCAAAAACTCTGCTAGCAGTGTTTTTGGCACATACGTTACATGCGTTTTTGGTGAAAAAATGACTAATTCAAAAAAATTTCAAAAAACATCCAGGACCTCAGGGGACATTATTGGCATCCTTGGAAAAACAGATGCGTTTTTCTAAGGGCTTAAAAAAACGCATGGGCAAGTGTGACCCTGGCCTATGTAGAAAGAAACATCTTAAATTACCTACTGGTAGAGCAATGGAGTTTGAAGCCAAGTTGTATTTAATAGGTCTGCGCTTGTAGGGACCTATAGAAGTCTACAGTTGTGTGAACCTGTAAGGGGTATTAGTATAAGTAAATTGTATTCCCTTGTTAGAATTCAAACTATGTAACAGGAAGGGATCTATGGTGTACAATTTCCAGAGAAGCTCAGGAGAGATCGTCTGAGTAGCACTAAGTTCTTAAGATGCAAAAGAAAAGGCAAATCAAATGGCATGACCTTGATTGAAAATTCAATCACACCTATAAACTTGTAAAGTAAATATATTACATACCATGGGTAGTAGAGATAAGGCTCAGGGTATAATAGCCTGTAAAGAAAAGTAAATTTCTAATTGGGAAATGGGCAAACAAAGTAGCTAAAGAGTAGGATAGAAACACATAGGAGCATACGCTACCTGTGGGCTGTGAGTAGCAGTGCGGTGGCGTTGTGTAATACAGACGCCAGAATTTAAGGAAGAGAGGCGGGACTACTGGACATCACATACGATGTGTGGAATGCACGGAAGTGCAGTGGACCACAAACCCGCACATGCATGGTGTTGACCTTCTGTTTGCACATGCACAGTGTGAATTTGCGAGAAAAACAAAACTACAATGCTGAACTGTGATGTGAGGTGGATTATCTCCATTCTAAGAGACGAGGGTGCACTTTTCAGTGTCTGTGGGGCATCACCTTCATTAATGCATCTATAAAAAACACTGACTCAGCAGTTAGCAACCAATAATAAAACAGTCATAGTAAATAAGCATTACTATTAAGGGTAATCATCTGGATACAAGTATTGTTCAATAAGGCTGAAGGCACACTGTCATGCATCAAACATGGAATGTGTTTGATGCATGACAGTGATGCGAGTGTACTGTAATGCATGTTTTTTGTGAGTGTGGTGCGAGTGTGGTGCATGTGGCGAGTGTGCAGGGCTATATTCATGTGAGTGTGCTGCGAGTGTGCTGCATGAGTGCGTGTGTGGTGCTTATCAGTGTAATGCTGTAGGCGATCCTGAAGAAAACTTCAACATTTGTTGGTAAATTTAAACTCCAAAGCTGCAGAGTTTGAATTTGCCAGTTTCCCTGTACAGTACGAATAATCTTTCCCTGCTGTCACAGCAGTGTGCAAAGATTATTAATAAAAACCCATCTGCTGTCAAATTTTTAAATTTCCAGGGGTTAAACGGCATATTAACCCCATCTGCAGCCTCTGTGCGGTATTTCAGCACAGAGGCTGCAGATGGGGTTAATAACCCGGTGTCTGAAGTGTTAAACTAATGTTGGTGTGGTGCCAGCTGGTGTCCAGGGAATGTCCACACTCCCTGGACACCAGCTGCCACCACACCCTGGTAGTGCAGGGGTTAATACATGGATTACATTAAAAGCAGCAATTGTCGGGAGTGTTTTATTTTCAGAACAAGCGGCGCAGCTCCTGTACTCAGGGAGCTGTCCCTGGTACTGTACGCAATTTGGATACACTAACAGCAGCAGAGCTCTAATAATAGGGAGCTGTCCAACTACAGACCTCCTGAAATGAGGAGCTGTCCCTGCTACTGTACTCAAATAGCGTACAGTAGCAGGGACAGCTCCTCATTTCAGGAGGTCTGCGGCTGGACAGCTCCTCATTATAAGAGCTCTGCTGCTGTTAGTGTACGCAAATTGCGTACAGTAGCAGGGACAGCTCCTCATTTCAGGAGGTCTGTAGTTGGACAGCTCCCTATTATTAGAGCTCTGCTGCTGTTAGTGTATGCAAATTGGGTACAGTACCAGGGACAGCTCCCTGAGTACTGGAGCTGCGCCGCTTGTTCTGAAAATATAACATTCCCAACAATTGCCGCTTTTAATGTAATCAATGTATTAACCCCTGCGCTGCCAGGGTATGGTGGCAGCTGGTGTCCAGGGAGTGTGGACACTCACTGGACACCAGCTGGAACCACACCAACATCAGTATAACCCTTCAGACACCGGGTTAGTAACCCCATCTGCAGCCTCTGTGCTGACATGCCGCACAGAGGCTGCATATGGGATTAGTATAAAGCTACAACCTGGGAATTGAAAATAAACTCAGCAACTGGGTTTTTAATATTCATCTGTCACTGCTGCTGTGACAGCAATGACAGATGAATTGCCTTCTGTACCGGGAAACCGGCAAGTTCAAAATCTGCGGCTTTGACAGCCTCAGAGTTTGAAGCAACTTTTACTGCACACACATGCAACTATCGCACAGTGTGCTGTATGAGTGTGAGATTTTCTCGCACTCATAGACTTTAATTGTCCACTCATGCGGGGAAATCACGTGTAATCGCAGCATGCTGCGATTGAACACGCACTTCCCTTACATTGCGAGTGTAATGCGAGGAACTCAAACTAATGGGACTAGTATCATCTATTATAAAATACCGGAGGGATTTGTGACGTCACATCCATCACTTTGTCCCAGCGTCCGGTCACTGCCCAGAGGTACACCCGCTCAGGGTGACCCAAGATTGCGGCCGTAAGCGGGAGCCGGGACTCATAGAGCCCGCAACGCTTACGGCCGCCGATAACACACACACACACACCACACACACACAACACACACACAGTCACCTATACTTACCACCTCTCCTCCGTCTTCTCCGCCGCCGACATGTCGTCGCCCCTGGAGAACTGGATCCAATATGGCGTCCAGGAAGTCTCGCGAGACTTCCCGGACGCCATATTGGATCCATGGCTCTAGGGACGGCGACATACTTTCTCCAAGAAGGTGTCCGGGAAGTCTCGTGAGACTTCCGGACGCCATATTGGATCCACAGCTCCATGGGCGGCGACATGGCGGCGGAGGATGATAGAGCTGGATCGCGCCGCTGGAGCCCGGAGAGGTGAGAGGGGAGCACCGGGGCATGCAAGGGGGAGAGAAGCACTGTCACCTCTGTGTATATAGCACCTGCAGCACCATTGTCACCTCTGTGTGTATAGCACCTGCAGCACCATTGTCACCTCTGTGTGTATAGTACCTGCAGCAACATTGTGACCTCTGTGTGTATTTTACCAGCACCATTGACACCTCTGTGTGTATAGTACCTGCAGCACCATTGTCACCTCTGTGTGCATAGTACCTACAGCACCATTGTCACCTCTGTGTGTATTGTACCAGCACCATTGTCACCTCTGTGTGTATAGTACCTGCAGCACCATTGTCACCTCTGTGTGTATTCTACTAACCGCACTATCATCTGTGTGTATACTACCACCAGCATGAGCACTGTCACCTGTGTGTATAGTACCACCAGCAATGTCACCTGTGTGTATTGTACCAGCAGCATTGTCACCTGTGTGTATAGCACCTGCAGCTCCATTGTCACCTCTGTGTGTATAGTACCTGCAGCACCATTCTCACCTCTGTGTGCATAGTACCTGCAGCACCATTATCACCTCTGTGTGTATTGTACCAGCACCATTGTCAACTCTGGGTGTATAGCACCTGCAGCACCATTGTCACCTCTGTGTGTATAGTACCTGCAGCACCATTGTCACCTCTGTGTGTATTGTACTAACCGCACTATCATCTTAGTGTATACTACCACCAGCATCAGCACTGTCACCTGTGTGTATTGTACCAGCAGCATTCTCACCTGTGTGTATAGCACCTGCAGCACCATTGTCACCTCTGTGTGCATAGTACCTGCAGCACCATTCTCACCTCTGTGTGTATAGTACCTGCAGCACCATTGTCACCTCTGTGTATATTGTACCAGCACCATTGTCACCTCTGTGTGTATAGCACCTGCAGCACCATTGTCACCTCTGTGTGTATTGTACCAGCACCATTATCACCTCTGTGTGTATGGCACCAGCAGCACCATTGTCACCTCTGTGTGTATAGTAACTGCAGCACCATTGTCACCTCTGTGTGTATTGTACTAACCGCACTATCATCTGTGTGTATACTACCACCAGCATCAGCACTGTCACCTGTGCGTATAGCACCACCAGCACTGTCACCTGTGTGTACTGTACCAGCAGCATTGTCACCTGTGTGTATAGCACCTGAAGCTCCATTGTCACCTCTGTGTGTATAGTACCTGCAGCACCATTCTCACCTCTGTGTGTATTGTACCAGCACCATTGTCACCTCTGTGTGTATAGCACCTGCAGCAACATTGTCACCTCTGTGTGTATAGCAACTGCAGCGCCATTGTCACCTCTATGTGTATAGTACCTGCAGTACCATTGTCACCTCTGTGTGTATTGTACTAACCGCACTATAATCTGTGTGTATACTACCACCAGCATCAGCACTGTCACCTGTGTGTATAGTACCACCAGCACTGTCACCTGTCTGTATTGTACCAGCAGCATTGTCACCTGGGTGTATAGCACCTGCAGCTCCATTGTCACCTCCGTGTGTATAGTACCTGCAGCACCATTCTCACCTCTGTGTGTATAGTACCTGCAGCACCATTGTCACCTCTGTGTGTATTGTACCAGCACCATTGTCACCTCTGTGTGTATAGTACCTGCAGCACCATTGTCACCTCTGTGTGCATAGTACCTGCAGCACCATTGTCACCTCTGTGTGTGTTGTACCAGCACCATTGTCACCTCTGTGTGTATAGCACCTGCAGCACCATTGTCACCTCTGTGTGCATAGTACCTGCAGCACCATTGTGACCTCTGTGTGTATTGTACTAACCGCACTATCATCTGTGTGTATACTACCACCAGCATCAGCACTGTCACCTGTGTGTATTGTACCAACAGCACTGTCGCCTGTGTGTATAGTACCAGAGGTGTCTGGCCCCCTCTTGCCACCCCCCACTGTGGTTCCCTGTCTCCCTCCTGCTCGGCTTATTCTGTCACATCTCTAAACCCGACATACACTTGAACCTGGTTTACAGAATAATTAACCCATTCAGACACATGATGTCATGTCACCATGTATCCAGGGGGGGAGGACAACCCCTGGACAGATGGTGTCATGACACCAGCGTCTGATTAACCCCTTAATCACCGGCTTAAAAACCCCCTCAGTAGCACAGTGCAGAATGAACTCCTGAACAGCTGACATGGTAAAAACATGTAAAATCAAGCTGATAAGTGTAACTTTGCAAAAAATAATAAATTATACATACAATACTGCTTCACTGCTGCTGTCACAGCAATGAAACATTATTGTAACTGTATGGGGACTGCGGGGGGCCAGTGATTTTGACAGCACACAGCTGCGACTCTCGCACCGTGTGCTGTGTGGGTGCGAGTTTGACTCGCACCCATATACTTTTAATGGCCCCTCGCGCGAGGCAATCGCGGTGCAATCGCAGCATGCTGGGATTGCACTCGGATTGCTCTCGCAAAGCGAGTTTAATGCCAGAAACTCGCATTAATGTGACCTGTATCATTGGCTATGTTCACACACAATTTGCGTTTTTTTTAGCACTCCTAAAAGCACTTGCGTTTTTTTAAGAGTGCCAAAAAATGTGGCTTGTGTGTGTGAAAGCATTGAAAACGTTTTTGCACTTAGTCATTTTTTCACCAAACACCCAAATAACAAAAAACGCATGGCATGAAAAATTGTGTTTTAGCTGAAGGAATTTTTTTTTTCGTTTTCCTGCTGACCAAGGGAGGGGGGTGGGGGGTTGGGGTGCTATCATAAACATTTTTTTGGTATTTTCTTTTTCTTTATTATATAGGGGGGGTGCTATTGAAAAAAAAATTTTCATTTTTGATGACCCCTTTACAAAAACGCTACCGTTAACGCAGCTGTCTGCATGTGCCTTGCGTTACCGTTTGCGTTTGACAGCGTTTCCCATAGGGGCCCATTATAAAAAACGCATGCGTTTTTGGGGAAACTCACCTGCGTTTTTTTCCAGCACCCAAAAACGCTGCATGCAGCGTTTTTTGGGGTATGGGAAAAAATGCAAGTGGTCCAGAAAAACGCATGTACACTCACATGTACCCTGCGTTAACGCACCTGCGTTTTTTTTTTCCACACACCAAAAACGCTGGGATGTGCAAAAAAACGCATGTGTTTGAACATGGCTATTGAAAGATACACGTCCGAGTTTAATGCGAGTTTTTCTTGCATTAAACTCGCGCGAGTTCAACACCAGTGTGCCTCCACACTAAGGGTACCTTTACACGCGGCTACATTTCTAGGGTGGCTACAGGTAACTTGCTGGTTGCAGTGAAATCATGGAGACAAGGTTCTATCTTGTTGCTGTGTACAAATGGAATAATCTCTCCATGATTTCACTGCAACCAGTAAGTTACCTGTAGCCACCCTAGAAATGTAGCCGCGTGTAAAGGGGCCCTAAGAGTCTAATTAGTTTTAGTTTTGCTAGGAACATTCACATATGAATGTTCCTATAGACATAAAGACTGATGACTACTACTTCATATACCGTGAGTCCACAGTCTATTACATGTGAATGTCCTTAGACCTTGCCTCTTTATGTCTATAACTTAGATTACCGTATATACTCGCGTATAAGCCGAGTTTTTCAGCCCAAAAATTGGGCTGAAAAGTCCCCCCCTCGGCTTATACGCGAGTCACTGTATACCTGTATACAATGTATACAGGTATACAGTGCCCCCATCTATATACAGCCCCCCGCCGCAATCCTGTAAAGGAATAGGTTAGTATACTTATCCATCCGCTGCAGCTGCCCCGCCGCCATCGCGATTCAGCATCTTCCGACTTCCAGCGTCTCGCGTCTCCTTCCGATGGTCGCAGGCAATGACGTCATTGCCTGTGCGACCGATGAGGAACCCGGAAGAAGACGCGAGACGCTGGAAGTCGGAAGATGCTGAATCGCGATGGCGGCGGGACAGCTGCAGCGGATGGATAAGTATACTAACCTATTCCTTTACAGGATTGCGGCGGGGGGCCTGTATATACCTCTGGGGCATATATATGTGGGGCTGCTGTATACTACCACTGGGGCTATATTTACATGTGGGGCTGCTGTATACTACCACTGGGGCTCTATATACCTGTGGGGCTGCTGTATACTACCACTGGGGCTCTATATACCTGTGGGGCTGCTGTATACTACCACTGGGGCTATATTTACCTGTGGGGCTGCTGTATACTACCACTGGGGCTATATTTACCTGTGGGGCTGCTGTATACTACCACTGGGGCTATATTTACCTGTGGGGCTGCTGTATACTACCACTGGGGCTCTATATACCTGTGGGGCTGCTGTATACTACCACTGGGGCTATATTTACCTGTGGGGCTGCTGTATACTACCACTGGGGCTCTATATACCTGTGGGGCTACTGTATACTACCACTGGGGCTATATTTACCTGTGGGGCTGCTGTATACTACCACTGGGGCTCTATATACTTGTGGGGCTGCTGTATACTACCACTGGGGCTCTATATACCTGTGGGGCTGCTGTATACTACCACTGGGGCTATATTTACCTGTGGGGCTGCTGTATACTACCACTGGGGCTCTATATACCTGTGGGGCTGCTGTATACTACCACTGGGGCTATATTTACCTGTGGGGCTGCTGTATACTACCACTGGGGCTCTATATACCTGTGGGGCTACTGTATACTACCACTGGGGCTATATTTACCTGTGGGGCTGCTGTATACTACCACTGGGGCTCTATATACTTGTGGGGCTGCTGTATACTACCACTGGGGCTCTATATACCTGTGGGGCTGCTGTATACTACCACTGGGGCTGTATATACCTCTGGGGCTGCTGTATACTACACTGGGGCTGTATATACCTCTGGGGCTGCTGTATACTACCACTGGGGCTGTATATACCTCTGGGGCTGCTGGATACTATCACTGGGGCTGCTGTATACTACCACTGGGGCTGCTGTATATACCTCTGGGGCTGCTGTATACCACACTGTTGAGGGCTGTATACCTGTGCTGGGGTCCACCCTCGGCTTATACACGAGTCAATAGGTTTTTCCAGATTTTTGGGGCAAAAGTAGGGGGGTCGGCTTATACACGGGTCGGCTTATACACGAGTATATACGGTATACATTATTAATGTACATAATGAATCATGCTTTATTCCTATTGATTATTTTCTCTTAATGCTATTATAGATTGAAGGAATCGCTATGGTAATGAAAACTTTACAATCTGTTTTGTAATTGCACTTTAAAAACTAACCCCAATCATATGTGAATGTTCCTAGCAAAACCAAAACTACTTAGACTCTTATTGAACAATACATGTATCCAGATGATTACCCTTAACAGTAATGCTTATTCACTATGACTGTTTCATTATTGGTTGCTAACTGCTGATTTTGTATTTTTTATAGATTTTTATTTGCACAATAACACGGACACCAAACACAATTTATTGTTTTGCTTTACAA
Source organism: Allobates femoralis (assembly GCA_033576535.1). Taxonomy (NCBI): domain Eukaryota; kingdom Metazoa; phylum Chordata; class Amphibia; order Anura; family Aromobatidae; genus Allobates; species Allobates femoralis. The sequence continues at coordinate 242,592,792 of JARQOC010000003.1, forward strand.
ATTGTATTAATGCCTGTGTCATTATGTTTGACAATTTCTGTAAATTAGAACCTTGTGAAAGGCCGAGAACGGCCGAAACATTGGACCAGTGTAATAATACTGTGTGACAATAAAGAGGACACGTTTTTTTCACCTGCAAACTTGTGGCTACAATTTATTCTAATGTGGTGTGCCCAGATACCCCAAAAGACTGTAATCTTTTTAGCTGGAGCACCCAGCTACCAGACATGTGAACCTGTCTCTACAATATATACAGCTGATCTGACAGGCACAGCTCAATTAGTTTTGATTCTTTCTCCTCTCCAAATTATCAGAAAATCTCTTTCCTCTGAGTTATTTCCTGGCTTTACATGCTCTTTAAAACCTGATCTCACAGGTTTTACAACGATGCACAAAACTGTTTCACTTTAAGAAAACTAATATAGTTCTTTCAGTGTTTTCAAAATTATATTGTAAAACTTGAGCATTTTTAATATTTAAATAGTTCTTAACAATATTGCTAATAACTAGTGATGGGCGAGTCCTAAATTACTCGGAATCACTTGACTCCAGCGAGTCCGAGCCCGGCACTCGCTACTCATTGCGAGTCTAGCGAGTCCAATGTTAATGAGCGGGGAAGCGAGTAATAGCGAGTAATGTGCGATTTACAAATCTCAGATGTGTCTCGGAAAGCACTCGCATTGCCGTTTTGGCGGGTTAAGTGTGTGCTAACACTTAGCAGTGAAGCCAGCACACAAATAGTCGCACAAGCAGGTGGCGTACGTGCTATTTGCAGGTAGGAGAGCAGCAACGCACTGGTCTGCCACAGAGAAAATAAAGCTGAAGGGGTTATTATGACCCAAAATCTATCAGGTGCAAAAAAATAAGAAATAGTACCTCAGCTAAGCCTCTGACTTCAGCTATTAGGAAAGCTGTGTGAGTAAGCTAAGCTATGAGGTCGCTTCTGTGTGCACTGTAATGGTGGGTTTACACGTCACGATATCATTCCGATATCGTATACAACGACGCGGGAGCCCGCATTTCGTGCCCGGTTTTCCCTGAATCGCATCGGCGGTTTACACGCTGCGATATCGGGATACAACGACCCTACGATGTGTACGCCCCCCGACCCAGGAACGACCATTTAACATGGTCGCAGTACACATCGGAGTTGGGCTGTCACACGGGATGATCTGGCTCCAACCGGCATCCGATATCGGGCGGTTGAATAGCACGCTCACTCGACCCCCGATATCGGTTTACCATCGTTCCTGCATCGTATCGGATGTTCACACCGTACAACGCAGGAACAATATCGGGTCCAACGCATGAACCACGTGACTTTTGGTCGGAGTTGGACGCCGATATCGCAACGTGTAAACCCACCATAAAGGCTGCTCCTCCCTACCTGCCTGTCTACAGTCCTCTACACAGTACTCCTCTGTCCTCCTGGTAGCTCTCAGAAGAGCTGTTTGGGTTAAATATAAGGAATCTTGAAGTTTCCCTACACTCCCTAAGATCTGCTCCAGCATCTACCTCACCCTGCACTAGCTCAGATCGTCACAGGAATGTGGAGGAAATGGCGGTGGCAAGGCTTATATACAGCCTCGCCTCTCATACATGACATAGGCATCACGATGGACAGAAGCCAATCATAGTCCTGCCACAACCAACATGGCTGTGGCATTACTGAATATGATTGGCTAACATGCTTGTCCATCTTCACAAGTTTTCTGACCTAACACGCTAGGCTGTCTCGGAAGCTTTGTTGGAACATAACAGATTCTGTATTCGCCAGTCCCGAATACAGTATACAGGACTCGGATTCGTAGACTCGCTCAGACTCGCTCAGACTCGCTGCTGACAGCGGGTATCCCTGAAGCGGTGTGATTGTTTAAACGATTTGGGGAGATTCAAGCTACATAGCGATGTGATATAGCGAGTCTAGCGAGTGAAAAAAAGTAAACTTTGACAAAACTAGGATTGCCATTGACTTGCATTGGACTCGTTACTGTGCGAGTAATCGCTGGGAAACTCGCCGAGTACAGAGTCCTGCGAGTCCCTTACTACTCGCCGAGTAACGAGTCCTAGCGAGTAGACTCGCCCATCCCTACTAATAACCTTTTGTCAGGTGCAGCTGATCAGACAGGCATAGTTCAATTAGTTTTATTTCTCTCTCCTCTCCAAATTATCAGAACATCTCTCCCCTCCTATTTATTTACTGGCTTTACATTTTCTTTGAAACTTGATCTCACAGTGTTACAACAGACCTTATGGACAAATATGACCTCTGTGGCTTCTCAGGCTCACTGCGCCTGAACTTGTCACACATCTGAAAGTTAATATTTTTTCTTTTTATTCATCACAATCGTTTATTTAGCTGAACATGTAACCTCTGAATCTGAGTGAATATTAATCAAGTAGTGTCTAAGTTCATTACCATTGAGTTTTATTTCCTAATGTTAATGCTTGTGTACACTTTTTTAATATATCCCTATGAAGGTCATAGATTACTTTTATAGTCCAGAAATTGAGTTACCGTAATTAGATATTATAGCTGGTTTGCTAACTTGTGCCTGAACTTGGGCGTGGTAGACCTGCATCTCATGAGAGTTTAAATACATGTGTCAGCAGGGATTTACTATTAATTTTGAAAGTAGATTGATGTTTTTTGCAAAGACTGTGATTCCAGCAACATATCATTTGGTTTGCTGGGTGATGTAGTTATGATTTTCAGGTACCCACTTCTCAGCAAGTGACTTAGGGGTGCACCTGCATGGGTTAATCTATCTCCTCTTACTCAATTCAGCACTCAGCCTCTCTTTTAGGCTGCAAAGTAAGCATAAATCACACACCGACAGAGACCATGCACCCTAGCTTCACAACATGCTGCCACCACTCATCGAACTTACAGGGCGATGAGTCCCTGAACTGGTATTATCAGCCAGTCATAAGGATCATACACTTCCTAAAGCTATGAATTCTTTTAGAGCATATGAGGTTCAAACGTATTAAAGTTTTATGCTTTAATATAAAAAGTTACAGTGCTTACAATAAAATATATCAAAGATAAAAATAAAATGGCCACACAGATGATAATAATAATAATAATAATAATAATAATAATAATAATAATTTTAATTATATATCGCTAACATATTCCGCAGCACTTTACTATTCAGATGTTCAAAACAGTTATAAAATAAAAGGGAGAAACTTGGAGAAATATCTAAACTTTGCAGCCTGTTTCTTTCTGCATCCTATGGGTAAGGAGGAATGAAATATAGATCACAGCAGTATTTCAAATGCCCCATCTGTAAACACCTTTCTTTGTGGTGGGCCCAATTTTCAGCCTCAGCTGGGAGATTGAATTTCTATCACACCCTTTCATTTTAATGTTTTACTTCCTGGACTGTAACAGAACCATTTCTACTTTAGCAATGAATACATTATTTTCAAATGTTCTTTGTCACACTACATTTTCCGGGTCACCATTGGCCATCTGTTGGTTTCTGTGAAGCTTCCCAGTGGTTTGAGGTCTTTCCTTCTCAGGAAGATCACCTGGGGTCTCTCCTGAGTACAAAAGGCTACAAGTCCTGCTCAAGATAACAGAGGGTATGACCTCTGGCAAATGACAATTAATTTTGGCTGTCTTAATTCCCCCCAGATATACATAATTTTCCTCTATGTTGATACAATCACAGTTTTTTCTGACACATCACTAGATTCAAGGCCTCTGCCTCTAACTAATGCTACTCTTAGATTATATAGCAAAAACTTACTGATGGATTCCCGTTCAAAGCTAAAAGAAGAAAAACATTGGGAAAAATGATATTTATGTGAAGTGAAAATGGTTATAACTTTTATATTGATGAATGATTTTAACGTTCATTTATGTTTTTAAAACACACTATCAATTAAGGTTGTCACAGGCAGCAAAGTAGAGTTTTAATTTTATTGTCACCTTATAAAATAAACTATTGTTTAGAGAGACTCTCATTATGGCCAGAGTCACATGAGCCCTGGATCCGCTAAAAGCATCAGTTTTTCAAGTTTGAATTTTGTGAAAAACACATGCGTTAATGGATCCATAGGCTACAATGCAAAAAACGCATTGTCAAGAGTGCACTAAAAAAAGCTAGGCATTTTTGAAACTGCATCAAAAAACACTGCTAGCAGCGTTTTTGGGTGCAGTAAAAAAATGCATCCATTTTTTTAACATGGGCCCTATGGGAAACGCATCCGGAATGCATCCGTTAACATATAGGTACTATGCGTTAACGCATGCATGCATGTGTTTTTTGGATGCAAAAATGGCATTTTTCAAAAATGGATTCAGGTTTGGAAATGGGGAAAAAACTGATTGGCATGTGTGACCCTGGCCAATAACTGAAAATTAAGGTCTACCCTTGAATGCCATGCTCCTTTTTTTAATTTAAGTAAAGGTTCTGTTACACGCTTCAATGTCGTTAAGATATCAGCAATGATCTCATGGGAGCGTGGTCGTTAAGACATCTTTTTGACATCACTGGTGAGATGTCACACGTCTAGATATCGTGCATGATGCACCAATGATGTAACGAATAGGAGAAGTCATTAACGACATTGCTATCGCGTTGAAACACACAAAGATGCAGCAGGTTGGCTGATTGGGGATCTTTTGATTTGAGAACATGTTCTCAAATCTGCGATCAACGATCCAACGATTTATCATAGTTGTATCTCGGTGTTACACACAGTGACGTCCTAACGATGTTATTTCAATGACTCCAAATCCGTGACATTTGAGCGATATCGTTCACAATCTCATATCGTGTAACGGGGCCTTAAGGCTCCATTCACACTGTGCATTTTTTATCTGTTTTTGCTCATCTGTTTTTGTAGCCAAAACCAGAAGTGACTGATAAATAGAGAAGTGGAGCACATGTTTCTATTATACTTTTCCTCTGCTTGTTCTACTCCTTGTTTTGGCTACAAATACGGATTAGCAAAAACAGGCCAAAACTGCACAGTGTTAAAATTCCTATATTATCAAACAAAAAATTGTGTGTAGCTAAGGCTGGCTTCACACTACGCTTTTAGCGTTCCGGGGCTGTCCGGTGTAAACCGGAAGCCCCGGATCCGATTTTAACTCTATAGTATTCCTATGGGGCCGGATGGGGCCGGATGGCAGTGTTTTGCCATCTGATTTCCATCTGTCCAGAAGGATACAGGAGACATCGTTTTTTTTCCCTGGACACAAAATTGCAGTTTGCAGTGTTTTTGAGTCCAGGGCAAAAAGTGACACAATACCAGATCCGATGCAATCCGTTGCCCAATAAAATGTGAGTCTATGGGCGCACGGATCACGCCGGACCTAACAGAAAATCTGTCTGGTTCCCAGATGCTGGGTGCTGAGCTTCAGCACTGTGGAGAGCTCCTGGCTGAAATTACAGGACCGTGGCTAGCTCCCACGATACTCACACTTCAGACTTGAACTGCCGAATCTGGCAGAAAACAGGATTCCCTCTGGTTCTGTTTGTCCAGAGCTGTCAGGCTGTGTCTGGTGCTTCCTGCAAAACACCGGACACAGCCTGACACCTCAAAACCGTGGTGTGAAGCCAGCTTTAGCATTGCTAACCTTTTAGAATCATGTTATACTATGTAAAATTATTTCCACATTTATTATACAGTGAAGTAAATAATTATCTGATCCCTTGCTAATTTTGTAAGTTTTCTCACTGACAAAGACATGAACAGTCTATAATTTTAAGGGTAGGTTACTTTTAACAGTGAGAGATAGAATATCAAAAATAAAATCCAGAATATTGAGCGCTCGCGTAAATGCAGTGCAAAACAAGCTAGACATGCCTTCCAGCAAAGGTGTGCAGATGCCCCGTTAATCACATATTTTTGTGCACATGCTTACACTGCAAAAGCGTGCGTGCAAAAAGAATTGACATGGCAATTCTTTGTGATTTTTTCAGCGTGCTTTTCTCATAGGCTACATGTTAAAATGGCCTTGAGAAAAGTGCGCCCGGAAAAGTGCGGTGTCTGCATGCAGTCGCACTTTTTTGTGCACAAACATGCGCAAAAAAGCACTACTGCACAATACGCAGCAAAATACGCCGTGTCTGAACGCAGCCTAATATTTTGATGCTGTTGCTTGGCAACTCAGAGCTTCAGCTCCCTCCATATGTTTTCTAAGGGATTAAGATCTGGAGACTGGCTAGGCCACTGCATGACCTTAATGTGCTTCTCTTCGAGCCACTTCTTTGTTGCCTTTTCTGTATGTTTTGGGTCAT
>JARQOC010000003.1:242599154-242658100 GCA_033576535.1 Allobates femoralis
AGGTTGAAGGTAGACTTTAAGTCCATCTAGCTCAAGCCATAACCTAACATGTTGATCCAGAGAAAAGCATAAAAAACCCATGAGGCAAACACTAAGCTCCATATTGGGGAAAAAAATTTCCTTCCTGATTCCATGTACGGCAATCACACTAGTTCCCTGGATGAACAACCTATCAAAGAAACTAGTATATATAACTGGTAATATTATAGTTTTCAAGAAAGGCATCCAGGCCCTTCTTAAAGTGAACCTGTCACCCTGTAGTGCTTTACACACTGAAAGCACCACCTTTAGCAGCACCTATGCTGCATTATATGAAAGTTTCCATAATCCTTTTCTCCCAGAACACCTAAATAAACATTTTATAATGTTTCCCGCCAAGTATGTAAATCATTACTTAGCCAGTGCGATGGGTCTTGTCACTTTTGTCCTAACATTGCCGCCGGGCCGGTCCTTCCCACCTTTTCTATGTGTTGGGCGCCTCAACTGCTCTCTTTGTCCCCTCCTCTTCGGTGCCTGCACAGATTCATCTTTGTTCATTCAGGCACACAGAGCTCAGCTGTAGCGCGGGGAGAGCAGCTGTCATCATTGTGCCTGCGGGAAGTGCAGGCACCAGAGCCTGCCCTATTTTATGCTCTGCTGTATGCATATGCCTACAGCTCTGTTTTGCTTGCGTGAACAAAGATAAATCTGCACAGACCCCAAAGAGGAGGGGAAACAGAGAGAAAACCCAACACAGAGGAGGTGGAGAGGACAAGCCCAGTGGAGATGTTAGGACACAGTAACAAGATCCATCGGCTAAGTAATGATTTACATACAAGCGGGAAACATGATAAAGTGTTCATTTACGTGTACAGGGAAGGGAAAGATTATAGACACCTTCACAAAATGCAGCATAGATGCTGCTGAAGGTGGTGCCTTCAGTTTGTAAAGTATTATGGGGGTGACAGGTTCACTTTAAATTTTAGTATTGAATCACTCACAACAACATCATGCAGCAGAGAGTTCCATAGTCTCACTGCTCATACAGCAAAGAATCTGCATCTGTGATTATGATTAAACCTTCTTTCATCCAGACGTAGAGGATGCCCCTTGTCCCAGGCTCATGCCTAAAATTAAAAAGATCATTAGAAAGGTCTCTGTACTGTCCCCTCATATATTTGTAGATACTAATAAGAACACCCCTAAGTCTTTGTTTTTCCAAACTAAATAACACCAAATGTAATAACCTGTCTTGGTATTGCAAGCCTCCCAGTTCTCTAATAACCTTGGTTGTGTGGCGCCCTGCTCACACAGGTAGCCACAGAACTCTCTAATGCACAGCTGGGTTTCTACAGCAGGTACCTACTACATGCAACATCTTCCACCCCGGCACAGTAGGGGGAGCACTACTTGCTGAATTTAGACAAGATCCCCTATAAATACTGCTGCTGGGGGCGGAGTTAGTTAGAGTGTGCAGACGCTAGGAGAGCTGCGAAGACGTCCTGGTGGTCGGCGGCATGGTTAAGCCCGAACCAGTGACCCGGGGTGGCCCTTCTACGTCCCGCAAGCCTGAAGTAGGGACAGAAGGTGAGGAGCAAGTAGCCGTAAGGGAGCAAGGAACTTGGAGAAGAGTTTCACCCAAAGGAGTGCCGGATATTGGGGATTCGCACCTGTGGGATACTATAGGACCACAGAAAACCCCATTGCACCGTGGAGGCTTCGGCTACCCGGTTAATCGCCTGTGAGTCAAGAGAAGTAGCCAGACACCGCAGTGAGACACAGCAGTGATCAGCGAGGGTAACCCAGAGACTGCACAGGAGGAGAGAGAGAGAGAGAGGAACACTATAGTCCGGAAGAGAGAGGAGGCAAGTCTGGCTGCAAGCAGGCTGCGCTCTATTCACCACACAGAGACAGAGGAGGCCTTATACCCACTTGCTGTGGGGATCCACTGTGCAACCTGTCCACCCGTCAGTGCTCTGGACTAGGGATGGGCGAATCTACTCGCTAGGACTCGTTACTCGGTGAGTAGTAAGGGACTCGCAGGACTCGGTACTCTGCGAGTTTCCCAGCGATTACTCGCACAGCAACGAGCCCAATGCAAATCAATATCAATCCTAGTTTTGTCAGAGACGCTGACAAAACTAGGATTGCCTTTGACTTGCATTGGTCTCATTACTGTGCAAGTAATCACAGGGAAACTCGCAAAGTTTGCGAGCCGAGTCCAGCTGTCTGCTCTGTGCAGGATGCCGCAGCTCCAGGGTCCTAGAGCCCGCCTGCTCACAGAGATGATGTAGCAGAGCTGCGATTGTTCTCACTCTGCTCATTCCCTGTGCATAGACATCTATATCTATGCACAGGGGATGTAGCAGAGAGGACATCGCGTTTTGGACTACGTCGGACGGAAGAGGATTTTTTAATTAAAGATGGAGTCCCTAATGGCTTTTTTTTTTTATTTCTAATAAAAAAATTTCCCTGTGTTGTGTTTTTTTAACCCTTTATTGGATATTCTTAGTGGCTGGGTCAAACGTGGCCTGACATTAAGAATCTCGGGCTTAATACCAGCTTGTATAACAAAGCTGGTATTAACCCCTTTATTACCCAGCGTGCCACCGCCACCAGGGCCGCTGGAAGAGCGGGGTTCAGCGCCAGAGGATGACGCTTCAATGAACGCGCCATCTTCTGGGGCGGCTGCGGGCTGCAATTTGCAGCGGGGCGTGCCCAGAAAGCTTGGGCATCCCTGCACTGCGGATTCCAGCCCCCAGCTGCTTAGCTGTACCTGCTAGACATAGAAATTGCGCGGAGCCAGACGCATTTTTTTTTTATCATTTCATGAAATTCATGAAATAATAAAAAAAAGGGCTCCCCTATATTCTTGTATCTGGCCAGGTACAAATAGGCACCTGGGGGTTGGGGGCAGCCCGTCGCTGCCTGCTAGATCCGGCTGGTTCCAGAAATACGGCGAAGCCCACGTCAAATTTTTTTCTGACAAATCCATAAAACAATGTAAATAAAAGGGACTGCATCTTTATTAACCCCTGGACCATGGGCGAGGGGTTAATAAAGATGCAGTCCCTTTTTTAGGATTGTTTTATTGATTTTTCAGAAAAAAAATTACATGGGCTTCGCCGTATTTCTGGAACCAGCCGGATCCAGCAGGCAGCGACGGGCTGCCCCCAACCCCCAGGTGCCTATTTGTACCTGGCCGGACACAAGAATATAGGCGAGCCCTCTTTTTTTATTATTTCATGAATTATGGTTACTGTGTGAGTGAACGCTGGGAAACTCGCAGAGTAACGAGTCCTAGCAGATAGAGCCTGAAGCTTCCGAGACACATCTGCAATTTGTAAATCGCACATTACTCGCTATTACTCGCTTCCCCATTCATTAACATTGGACTCGCTAGACTCGCAACGAGTAGCGAGTCCCGGGCTCGGACTCGCTAGAGTCAAGCGATTCCGAGTAATTTAGGACTCGGCCATCACTTCTCATCATCCATGAACTATTTGTCCATAATGTAACGAAAATTCACACATCACTTTTATACTAATCAGGTAAATTTAACACAATATTTACACAACACTCTGCCATTTCTTATTGCTGTCTTTTCCACGGCAGTTCTTTAGGCCTTACCACTCGCTCTACTCCTGGTAACACAGGCCAAATATACCTTATCACGGGTGTTTGCGTGCCTTGCTCCTGCACATTGGGTGGTTTCTCATGCACTGCTGCTAGCACAAGTAATGGGTCTTTTGCTACAGCGGCTGACTTAGGGGGCACTTGGTTCTTTTGTACCTTCTTTACCTTGAGTGTGTACTGTTCACACTCTCCTGCATGTCGGGAGAAAGTTACCACATCCACTGGGTACAAGCAGGGCCGTATTTGCCACTAGGCACCTGTAGGCACCTGCCTAGGGCGGCGGGCTGCAGGGGGCGCCACCGAGGCAGGGAAATTTTTTTTTAATTATTTTATATTTTAACTTTCCCTCCCCTCCGTTAGACGATCTATGAAATCCAATGTCTTTTCGGAGGGGGGGGGGGGGTAACGGGGGCACGCACGCGCATACTTTCATTTATACTTGCGGACAAGGGGAGCTGAATGACTGACTCCGGAAGTCCCAGCACAGCACCTTTATTTCCGGGGTTAGGAGTGCGCGCCAATCAGCTCCCCGTGTCTCTGTGCTGAATGCTCCCTGCGGCCGCGGCTTCCCTGCAGTGAGTGAAATGATATCATCTCATCACTCGTCACAGCAGAGCGCCGTGGAGGAGGAAGACATGAGAGGCAGGAGAACAGAAGGTGGAGGAGAACACGGGAGCCAGGAGAACAGAAGGTGAGCCCTCATAGAGCTCAAGATGCTTCATACTGGTGATGGTGGTGAAGGGGGGAGGGGCTGATCCTATATGCTGGTGATGGAGTGAGGGGGGGAGAGGCTGACCCTACATGCTGGTGAGGGGGGGAGAGGCTGACCCAACATACTGGTGAGGGGGGGAGAGGCTGACCCAACATACTGGTGATGGGGTGAGGGGAAAGAGGCTGACCCTACATACTGGTTAGGGGGAGGAGAGGCTGACCCTACATACTGGTGAGGGGGTAGAGGCTGACCCTACATACTGGTGAGGGGGGAAGAGGCTAACCCTACATACTGGTGATGGGGGGAGAGAGGGAGAGAGACTGACCCTGCATACTGGTGAGGGGGAGGAGAGGCTGACCCTACATACTGGTGGTGATGGGGTGACGGGGGGAAGAGGCTGACCCTACATACTGGTGATGGGGTGGGGGGGAGGCTGACCCTACATACTGGCGATGGGGTGATGGGGGGAGAGGCTGACCCTATATGATGGGGATGGTGGGGGGAGAGGTTGACCCTTCATACTGGGGATGATGATGGGGGGAGAGGCAGACCCTACATGTCGATGATGGTGGGGAGGAAGACTGACGCTACATTCTGTTGATTGGGGAGGCTGACGCTACATGCTGGTGATGGTGGGAGGAGGCTGACGCTACATGCTGGTGATGGTGGGGGGGGGGCTGACGCTACATGCTGACGATGGTTAGGAGGAGGCTGATGCCACATGCTGGTGATGATGGGGAGGAGGCTAACGCTACAATTTGAGGATGGGTGAGATTGAGGGAGGCTGATTCTACAAGTTTGAGATGGGGGAGTGGAGGCTAATGCTTAAGACAGGGGTTAGGGTGGCTATTACTATAGAATAGTTTTTAGAGGAGCTATTACAGTATGCTGGGGTTTATGAGGCAGCTAATACTGTACATTACGGCCGAGAGGGGCTGTTACTATAGAAGGGGGTTTAGAGTGCCTTACATAGGGAGGGATAATGCAAGGGACATGGATGAGGGACACTGTGGGGGGTTCAATATGGAGTGGAGCAATGTATTGGACTCAGTATGAAAAGTGGCACAGTGTGGGGTCTCTGCATTAGGCGTGAGGTAATGTGGTGATCTCTGTATGGTGGGAGGTAATGTGGTGGTCTCTGTATGGTGGGGAGGCAGCAGGAGAGTTTTATTATGGAGAAGGGGCAGCATGAGGGTGTCAGTATAGAGGGGCAGTGTGAGGGCACAGTATTGAGTAGGGACAGCATTAGTGGGACATTGTGAAGGAGCAGCATGATGTGGGAACTGCGTGGAGATCAAAGTTCATAATTGAGGAAAGTATGGTTGGTATAATTTATAAGGGAGTATAGTGTGGAGTTTGTTTATTAGGGGTAAGTGAGACGGTCATACTACACAAGGGCGTACAGTGTGGCGGTCATAGTATATAAGGGGGGACGAAGTGGTGGTGATAGAATATAAGGGGGGACAGAGTGGTGATAGTATATAAGGGGGGATGGTGTGGTGGTCAGATTATATAAGGGGGGGCGAAGTGTTGGTAGTATATAAGGGGGAAGGTGTGGTGGTCATAGTTTATAAGGGGGATGGTATTGTCATAGTATATAAGGGGGGACAGTGTGGTGGGAATATTGTATAAGGGGGACGGTGTGGTGGGAATATTATATAAGGGGGGGATGGTGTGGTGGTCATAGTACATAAGGGGGACGGTGTGGTGAGAATATTATATAAGGGGGGGATGGTGTGGTGGGAATATTTTATAGGAGAGGATAGCATGGAGGCCAGGGACAATTATTTTTTTGCAGGGGCACAGCATAGGGTTTATTTAAGAAACAGCATGGGTGGTTATTTTTTTTATTCAGGAGCATTATAATAAAAGTTTTATCTTTTTAAGGGCATCGTCTCATGATGTGCTGCAGAAGATCGGAGAAGATGGAAGTCTACAGAGATGAACTGTGGAGGTGAAGTCATTATGGAGTCTGGCACATGAGAAAACAGCAATCGGTGAGTATATTATGACGGAGACATTAGACTATGCTATCATTTACACAGGTTTAGGGGTAAAAATTACCAGAGTGCTTTTCTAATATTTGCAAAAAAAAATCTACTTTATTTAACAAGCAAATGTGGGTGCTTCAATTGTCATAGTATATAAGGGGGGACAGTGTGGTGGGAATATTGTATAAGGGGGACGGTGTGGTGGGAATATTATATAAGGGGGGGATGGTGTGGTGGTCATAGTATATAAGGGGGACTATGCCTATGCTTTGCTGCACCATTCCGCCCTTGTATTTGTATATTAAAGCCAGTGTTTTATCTTTATTGACAGCACTCCATTGATAAAAGTGAGTTCTTGCAAGTCTGTGCTTACGCACTGACACTGGATGAGTGCAGCAGCGCACCCAAGGTGTCAGTGTGGGTGCACACAATGTGGCTACAGGTTTGTTCTGACATCTGCTTCCTGACTGTTTTTGGCTTAGCTTTGAACAGCTTCAGTAAAGAGGAGGGGTGTTGAGGCCTCTCCTCCTCACTGAAGCAATTTTTCTTGCTGCTCTTCTGGGACATAAGTGGTGGTCAAAGGCACACAGGAATCCAATGTCAGTTTGCGTCCACAGCCACATTGTGCACACTCGCACTGACACTTGGAATGCGCTGCTGTGCTCATCCAGTGTCAATTATTATCTCAAGCTCAAAATTGGTTTTAGTCCGCTATTGGTCTTACTAAGGCTACCTTCACATTTGCGTTCCCCTCCGCAGCATTCTGCGGAGGGGATCTGCAATGTAACCGCAGCACCGCAAGCCCCTATGTTTATAATGGGAGCGCATGGTGCTGCGCTTGACTGCGCAGGACCGTGCGCACCCATTCACTGTCATATGTGATTTGTTGCGTCCCTGGAGCGGACGAGACTGTGTGATTTGTGCGCAGGCATACGCCTGCGCACAAATCACATATGGCAGTGAATAGGTGCGCACGGTCATGTGCAGTCAAGTGCAGCTCCCATTATAAACATTCGGGCTTGCGGTGCTGCGGTCACATCCCCTCCGCAGAACGCTGCGGAGGGGAATGCAAATGTAAAGGCAGCCTAAGGGAGTGCTGTCAGTCAAGACAAGGTAGTGGCTTTCATATACCAATATTAGGGCCTAAGGGTGCACTAAGGCATAGGCCATGCCAAGAATGCTCCAAAGCCCCCTCATTTTAATATTTAAAAAGTAGATTTTTAAGCAAAAATTAAAGGAGTTCTCTTATCTGGCATGGCAAGTCTGCAGTCATTCTGTCTGGCTACAGACTTGTGAATCCTCCCAGCACATGCACTGCAATGATTCATCTGTGTCTCTGCCGGTAATGGCACTCAAGTATTCGATTTGCAGACTCCTGGTCAGGAGTCAGAAGTCGTCTAGGGGGCACGGCCTTGCTCAATACAAATGTACTGATTGAGGATGCAACCACTAGACAAGTTCTGACCAGGAGTCTGCATATCGCATTCTTACTTCCATTACCAGCAGAGACTCCGACGAATCCTTGCAGTGCATTCGCAGGGAGGATTCACAAGTCTGCAGTCATACAGAATGACTGCAGACTTGTCATTCCAGATAGGACAGCCACTTTAAGCTAAACTGTATATGATATTTGTTGGGGCTGCGTCCCCTATATTAATGTTTATGCAATTTAATTGCCATTTGGGTGACATACTCCGATTAGGCAAGCTGCAAAATTATTTCACCCAACAAATATTTTACTTGTGTATTGGGTGATTTGACAGCCTGTTTAATAAGATCAATAATCAGTTTTCGATTATTGGCAGCATTGTAAGTACACCTCAAAGAGTAAATACATTTTAAGAAGTTTTTTTTAAATGTTTTCTGCCCAATAATTCTAAGCAGATTGATGGGGGAATCTGGTCCTGAGACCCCCTAACAACAGCTTAAAAGTCCTTTTAAAAGATTGCACAGAATGGATACAGTAGAAAGGCATAGTCCTGTCTCCTGAGCTGTGCACTTTTAAGAGCTCTTCTGAGCAATCTATGCGGTTCTCAGGACCCAGACCCACACCATTATGCTCAGAATTAATGGACCTAAACATACAAGATATCTCCCAAAAGCTAAGGTATTTTCTAAATGTTTAATAGTTCTACTGCCTCTACCTGAACAGTGCTGTGGTTCCTGTATGGTCACCAGTGTAATTGCTGATAACAACAGCTCCCAGTATCTCCTTACCATTGTTAGACAAAATGAGAGCTGCAGTTTCATGCAATACGGTTGCATGTTGGCCTGGTGGTGGTTCTGGTGATAGTCATGTACTGATGGTGGTTCTGGTAATGTAGTCATGTACTGATAGTGGTTGTGGTGATGTAATCTTGTATGAACAGTGGCTGTGGTGATGTAGTCATGTAGATGTAGCAATATTTCATTTATTAGACTTGATAGAAGGTCATTATAGGGTCAATGTGCCAGACTGAAAATATAGCTGTTTAAATGAAGTGATGTCAGTTGAACAAGTATCTGACTAAAGCCCACACACTAAAGACAGATGTCCCATCATTCAGTTGGTAGCTATGTTTCTTGACTCTCCCATACACAGATGCGCTCTTTGTTGAGTGCTCTTGTGTTCTCTATGAGAGAGCTGCTATTAGACTCTCTGGTGGTGTGCCCATCTCTTGGAGAACAAAAGGATCTACAGTCTGAAATTGAACATACTGGATCGTTGACTCCCTGACAGTCTTAGGCTGGGGTCACACATAGAAGTCCGTTTTTGGAAGTGATTTTCATCACCAATCCGTTTTTTATAGGGTGCTTTTGAGCCTCCTGCACCCCTGAACGTTTTTGGACTTAGTCATTTTTTCATTAAAAACGCTTGTGCGTTAACGCATGCGTTAACGCAAGTGCCTATATGTGCCATGCATTAACGCATGCGTTTCCCATAGGGCCCCATGTTAAAAAAAACACATGCGTTTTTTAACTGATGCCAAAAACGTTGCTAGCAACGTTTTTGGCTCAAAAATGGACAGAGCAATGTTTTGAGGTCCAGAAAAAAACGGACAGGGTGTTTATTACATCCAATTCATTTATCTGTCAGTTTTTGGACTTAGAAAAAAAAAAAGACAAAAATGAAGCCAAAAACGGACCAGGGGCTTATGTGTGACCCCAGCCTTAGCAGGCTAAGTTACAAGTTTGCATATCACCTCTCTTTGATATCACCTTCACAATTCTTGCATTCATCGAACCCCAACAAACCTTTTATATGTGCTACATTAAATGTGGGGGGAGAAGCTGCAAGGATGGTGGGAGGAGCTACATGAAACTTGGGTGGACGGCCGTGGGGGCGTGGCCATGACGGGGGGGCGCAGCCGCTAACAGTGCCTAGGGCAGCAGGAACTCCAAATATGGCCCTGGGTACAAGGTGTCCTTTTGCCTATTGCTCCTCTACATCCCACCAGGTTATGAAGAGGTCTGAGGCCGCACCTGGTTCTTTTATAAATCCCCATCCTCTCCGGAGGTCAAATGTCAATATGGCGCCCTTGATCCATTTTTTAGCAATTTTTTATTGATTATGTTTTAATCTTTCCTTGCTGTTCTGTTTTGGAGGATTTGTAGTCTCTTACATCCTCATAAGTAGAATACTGATAGATACCATTATAGATAGTCTTATTTTTTTGGCAGTATTGATAGCAACAATGGTTTTAAATGCTTTTTCGTTATGAAATTTGAGATGTTTTTTAGCTCATTTTGATGATGCGATTTTTAACAAATGTTTGATACCAGTTTGTGATTAAAATGATGTTCAGTTTGATATGTTAGTGAAAAAGGCTCCAAAACTTGTAACCACGCCCACTTTGTGATATCACACACCCCTCTGGCACACCCACAGCTAACCATGTGAGGTGCTATATAAACCCCACTGCACTTGTGCATTGTAATATCCCTGAGGAAGGCGCCAGGTGGAGCGCTGAAACATGTTGGAGAATAAAGACAAAGCTTGAAATAACTTCCTGCATCCCAGGTGATTTCTTTGGTACCCGGTGGCGCGGACTGTCACACACCTTTTCCCAGCTTCCTGAGAATATGGCGCCCTGTCTCTTCGGACCTCTATCAGTGGGTCGGATTTTATGAGCCTGTGCTTTTGCCCTCATGTTCCACTCCTCTAGGGCCCTCCACTGAGCCCTTATCTGTGTTTGGGGGTACCACCCCTCTGGCTAAGGTGCAGTACCTCTGTGGTGACTGGACCCTCAGAGGCACCACACAGGGAACCCACTGCACACAGCCTGCCACCCTTCGCATACACCACTGTATGAGAAACTACACCTGGCATGGGTGTCCAAAGATGGTGGCTTTGGTGCCCCACCACAAGGAGGTACTGCACCCCAAAAAGAAGGTGTAGTATCTCCATGGTCACAGGTGGAGGGGGGAAACTACAGGGTCTGTCCACAGAACCCATCCACAGACACTCTAGCACAGGGGACTGTATTTCAGTAGGTCCCAGGGGGGTGGAGTTTAGGTGAGCAGGAGACATGAGTGACAGCAGACAGAAGGTGAAAGAGAGAGAGAACAGACGGACACGGGGGACCCTGCTTTCTTGAGGAGAGGGCAACTTTAAGGAGTGGATCCCAAAGGAATTTATCCCAAACCGCAGACCAGCGTGTTGTGGGCCCTCATAAGGGAGCCACGACACCCACCAAGAAGCCTAACCTCTGTCCTAAAGCTATGTCCAAGACGCCAAGAGGTAACAAAGACTTAAGGCAACAGACATGGGGACTAGTAACCAGACTTCAGCATGGGAGGGAAGAGAGCCATGGTGAATAAAGACCAAGAAAGATAAAGGAAAGAAACCTCTGAAAGACTCTGTGGTGAATCCTAAAATCTGTGGTTATAATCCCCGGTGAGCCAGAGTGTATCGTGTACTCTATCCATCTGTTGCCAGTAAAGAACTGTTTTGTGACTGACTTGTGCTGGCCCAGGGGCTTGCCTCGGCCCCTCATCAAAGGAGGGCCATGCAAGAGGTGCCAAACTGTCTCCCCGCCCCCTTGCCATCAAACAACCAAGGGGGCGGGTTAAGAACCGGACTGCACCAGCTCAGTACAATAAAAAGTGAACAGGGTGCGGCCAGAAGCCAGAACGAGAGAAATTGGCGACTACCAGACCTGTTACCCAAGCATGGCCCAGTTATGTTGGCAGCTCAAAGACTGAGAGACCTGGTCTGCGAAGTCGAGGAAGACCTGAGGGAAGACGCCGGAGCCCCAGGGATACCGACACTTAAAGATGATATCGTGGACGATTCACCAACGATGTAGTGAACAGGTATCGTTTCGCACAACCCAGTGAACAATACCTGCGCATTGCTGTGAATGGGCAAAGTCGTAAACGACATCATTATTGTGGTGTCACACATAACAATATAGCAGGTTGGCTGATTGTTGATCGTGTGATTTGAGAACATGTTCTCAAATCTGCGATCAACGATTCAATGATTTATCGTAATCATATCTCGATGTTACATGCAACGATGTCCTAACGATGTCGTTTGAATGACTCCAAACCCATGACTTTTGAGCGATATCTTGCAACGAAGCCTTTAGAGAGACCACATAGAGGGGGGAGAGCACACAGCATTTAAGCAATTGTGCATAGTATGACAAATTTTTGAAACACTAGCTACTGTATATACTGGAGCAGAGGTCCCCAACTCCAGGCCTCAAGGGCCGCCAACAGTGCAGGTTTTCAGGATTTCCTTAGTATTGCACAGGTGCTAATGTGATCATCTGCACAGGCAATGATTCCAAGCCCTTTGCAATACTAAGGAAATCCTGAAAACCTGCACTGTTGGTGGCCCTTGAGGCCTGGATTTGGGGATCTCTGTACTAGAGTATAAGCCGACCCGAGTATAAGTCAAGGCCCCTAATTTTACCCTCCAAAACTAGGGAAACGTATTGACTCGAGTATAAGCCTGGGGGGGGAAATGAAGCAGACTTTCATCACGGTATACAGCCCCTCTCATCATGATAAATGGCCCCCCATTACTGGTATATAATCCCCCATCACTGGTATATAGGACCTTCATCACTGGTATACAGTTCCCCCCCATCAGAGGTTACAGCCCCCATCAGTGGAATACAGCCCCCCATCAGTGGTATATACAGGCCCCTCCATCAGTGGTATATACAGGCCCCTCCATCAGTGGTATATACAGGTCTCTACATAAGTGGTATATACAGGCCCCTCTATCAATGGTATATACAGGCACCTCCATCAGTGGTATATACAGGCCCCCCCATCAATGGTATATACAGGCCCCTCCGTCAGTGGTATACAGGCCCCCTTGCTGCCGCACACCTTTAATATAATAAATCATTCATTCTCACCCTCCGTCGCTCTGTCACTGCTTGTCCTCCGGTCTTCTTCCTGCTTGTACTCTGCATCTATTCCTGTGGCGGGCGCAGCAGCGATGACGTCATTGCTTCTGCGCCCGCCACAGGCATAGAAGCAGGGTACAAGCAGGAAGAAGACCGGAGGACGCGCACGCAATGACAGAGCGACGGAGGGTGAGAATGAATAATTTATTATTTTAAAGGTGTGCGGCAGCAAGGAGGGCTGTATACCACTGATGGGGGGGAGGGGCGCTTACATAGTGCAATGTAATATGCTCCGCTCCCCCTGCCTCTGAAGGACAGGGGGATGCAGTGCATATTGCATTGCACTAATGAACGGGGGCACGTGACCACCCGCTCCTACTGCAGCCTCCCCCACCTCCTCCAGCTCCTGATCACTGCCCCACCACTGATCCTTCACACTGTGACTCGAGTATAAGCCGAGGGGGGCACTTTTCAGCACAATTTTTGTGCTGAAAAACTCGGCTTATACTCGAGTATATACAGTATATATTTTTTCCCACAATTAGCCAACACTGATCCTCCAGTGGAGAACCTGATCTTTGTTTTAAACTAATCAGTGGTCACTTTTCTGATTACTGAAATCATGGTTGCCATCATGGATTTGTGATGCCAGCTCAATAGCTCATGACTGATTGACTGCAAATTCACATGCTGGCTGCATGTAAAGATGGATAGGCTGAGCGGTTGGAAGCTCAAGGCCTACAAACTGGCGAATCCTTGAAGCACTCAGTGCGTGTGCTTGAAGCATTGGTAAGTCTGCAATCACATAGAGTAAATGCAGAATTCTCAATTTCAGACAAGACAACCCTTTTAATAAGGGGTTCTCTATTCAAAAAAGCAGCAGAGACCAAATGTGAGTATAAAATAATAGAACTTTAATCATTAAGTGCTATATTTGATCTGAAGACTTGTGTCTTCTCTTTTTCTTTATGTGTTTAAGCATATATTTAAGATGTTCTTGATTTTTAAACAGACAGAAAACATGTTTGATTTTATTTTGCATGAAGATAATTAAATAAATAATTTAGTAATTTTACATACAATTTTACATACATATTGTATTTGTAATTTGTTTGTGGGAACCAAGCCATATGGCACATAAACCTCTGTCAAAAGCTTCAATACCAAATGATAATGTGACAGGTAATTGCAACTCAGATCCCGTGCAGGAATATATAATGAACGCAGGATGATTATCATCAACTCTGATTAATATAAACAAGGAAATACAAATAGTTAACATAACTACAGTATCTTATGTTTTATTAACAACATCTGCTGCCTTTGATAAACTACCGTATATAGTCGCGTATAAGACGAGTTTTTCAGCCCAAAAATTGAGCTGAAAAGTCCCCCCTCGGCTTATACGCGAGTCATACAGGCCCCCCTCACTGTTTGGCGCCCACCCCTCACAGGATGGCCCCCGCATGCAGCGCTGCACATATACATTAAAAGGCTATCAGCTGTCACCCTCCGGTGGCGATTCGTGGCTCCTGGCTCCGGCTTCCATCTTCATCTCTGTCTTCCTGCATGTCACATGACTGGCCGGCGTCTCGATGACGTCATCGCGATGAGCCCCGGCCACAAAGCAGGAAGACAGAGATGAAGATGGAAGCCGGAGCCAGGAGCCGCGAATCGCCACCGGAGGGTGACAGCAGATAGCCTGGTAATGTATATGCGCAGCGCTGCATGCGGGGGCCATCCTGTGAGGGGGGGGGCACCAAACAGTGAGGGGGCCAGTGTAATGGCACACTGCTGGGGCAGTATACTGTGCAGGGGACATGTATACCACACTGCTGGGGCTGTATACTGTGCAGGGGACCTGTATACCACACTGCTGGGGCAGTATACTGTGCTGGGGACCTGCATACCACTCTGCTGGGGCTGTACACTGTGCTGGGGACCTGCTGTATACCACACTGCTGGGGCTGTATACTGTGCAGGGGACATGTATACCACACTGCTGGGGCAAATAAAAAAGCCAAGAAGCCAGCGCTGCCTAAGGTTAGCACGCAATGCAAAAAGTGCATGTGCACATAATTTCTAACTGTATTTTAAACTGAGACATTTGGCAAACAATTGATCAATTCTTTGAGCTACCCCGCCACCTCACGGCATTCTCAGATGGGGCAGTCCTACTCTACATTTTTTAATTCGCTGTGCCATTACGGCCTCCTGAATGCATTAAAAGCAGAACCATATCAATGCTTTTAATGCATTCAGGAGGCCGTAATGTCACAGCGAATTAAAAAATGTAGAGTAGGACTGCCCCATCTGAGAATGCCGTGACGTGGCGGGGTAGCTCAAAGAATTGATCAATTGTTTGACAAATGTCTCAGTTTAAAGTACAGTTAGAAATTATGTGCACATGCACTTTTTGTATTGCGTGCTAACCTTAGGCAGCACTGGCTTCTTGGCTTTTTCACACTGCTGGGGCAGTATACTGTGCAGGGGACATGTATACCACACTGCTGGGGCAGTATACTGTGCAGGGGACATGTATACCACACTGCTGGGGCAGTATACTGTGCAGGGGACCTGTATACCACACTGCTGAGGCAGTATACTGTGCTGGGGACCTGTACACCACACTGTTGGGGCAGTATACTGTGCTGGGGACCTGTATACCACTCTGCTGGGGCTGTACACTGTGCTGGGGACCTGCTGTATACCACACTGCTGGGGCTGTATACTGTGCAGGGGACATGTATACCACACTGCTGGGCAGTATACTGTGCAGGGGACATGTATACCACACTGCTGGGGCAGTATACTGTCCAGGGGACCTGTATACCACACTGCTGGGGCAGTATACTGTGGCAGGGGACCTGTATACCACACTGCTGAGGCAGTATACTGTGCTGGGGACCTGTATACCACTCTGCTGGGGCTGTACACTGTGCTGGGGACCTGTATAAAACACTGCTGGGGTTGTATACTGTGCAGGGGACCTGTATACCACACTGCTGGGGCAGTATACTGTGCAGGGGACCTGTATACCACACTGCTGGGGCAGTATACTGTGCTGGGGACCTGTATACCACTCTGCTGGGGCTGTACACTGTGCTGGGGACCTGTATACCACACTGCTGGGGCTGTATACCTGTGCTGGGGTCCACCCTCGGCTTATATGTGAGTCAATACGTTTTCCCAGGTTTTGGGGGCAAAAGTAGGGGGGTCAGCTTATACACGAGCATATACGGTATATCTCAGACCGATGCATAGCTCAGAAACAAATGTGAACAAAAACATATAGCACATACATAGCTTTGCTTTCATCATTTATTTAAACTAGCTGTAGACCCGGGATAGTAACTAACTGCTCTCATTCAATTTATTGTTAATGGATTAAATAAAATTACATTCTAGTAAATTATATTTCATAACAGCATAAGTTATATAACATATAACACATATACATATATTGAAAATATTTTAAGGCTGACAATTGTAAGAATTTTAAGAAATTTTTAAATACAATGAAACATAGCTTATTTCCTAAAAAAGAACAGGAAAGGGATTGGAATTAAAAAGAATGCTGAGAAAAGGGGGAGGGAAGGAAAAAAGATAAAGAGCAAGGAAGGGAAAGTAATAAAGGTTGGGACATAGTAAACTCAATTCAGTCCGCTAAGTAAAGATATTCTGGATGTACACCTTAATAAAAAGTAATGAATAAATTAATAACTAATTAGTAACTAACTGTTCTTAGCTATAACAAAATAGCATGGTTTAGCAAAAAGTTATTTTGCACATAAAAGTCACTAAGTAATTAGGCCTCCTGTTTTATACTGAGGGCTCTGTATAGCCTCCTGCTGTATACTAGGGACTGTGTGCAGACTCCTGCTGTATACTAGGGACTGTGTGCAGACTCCTGCTGTATACTGAGGCCTGTGTGCAGACTCCTGCTTTATACTGAGGGATGTGTGTAGCTTCCTTCTTTATACTGAGGTCTGCGTGTAGCCTCCTGTTGTATACTGGAGGCTGTGTGCGACCTACTGCTGTATACTGGGGACTGTGTATGGCCTCCTGCTGTATGTTGGGGACTGTTTGTGGCCTTCTGATGTATATTGAAAGCTGTGTGCTGCCTTCTGCTTTATACTGGGGGCTGTGTGCAGCCTCCTGCTGTATATAGGGGGCTGTGTTTGGCCTCCTGCTCTATACTGGGTGTTGAGAGCAGGCTCCTGAGGTAAACTGAAGACTGTGTGTGGCCTTCTGCTATACATTAGGGGTTGTGTGCGACCTCCTGTTGGATACTGGGGCTGTGTATGGTCTCCTGTGGTATACTTGTAGATGGTGTGAGGTCTCCTGCTGGATACGGGGGGCTGTGTGAGGTCACCTGCTGTATACTAGAAGCTGTGTGCTGCCTTCTTCTGTATACTGAAGGCTGTAAATGCCTCTTGCTATATACTGGGGTCTATGTGCAGCCTCCTGCTGTATACTGAAGACTGTGTGTAGCCTCCTGCTGTACATTAGGGTTTGTGTGCGATCTCCTGTCGTATACTGGGGGCTGTGTGCGACCTCCTCCTGTATACTGGGAACTGTGTGTGGCCTCCTGATGTATATTGAGAGCTGTGTGCTGCTCCTGCTGTATATTGGGGCTGTACGTGTCCTCCTGCTGTATATTGGGGGCTGTGTGCGACCTTCTGCAATATACTAGGGACTGTGTGTGGCCTCCTGCGATATACTGTAGGCTGTGTGTGGCCTTCTGCTGTATACTAGAGGCTGTGTGTGGCCTCCTGCTGAATATTAGGGTCTCTGTGCTGCCTCCTGGTGTATTCCTGGGGCTGTGTGTGGCTTCCTGCTGTATATTGGAGGCTGTGTGCGGCCTCTTCCACTTTACCAGGGGCTGTGTGCTGCCTTCTGCTGTGTACAAGAGGCCATATTTGGCCTTCTTCTGTATATTGGGGGCTGCGTGAAATCTCCTGCTGTATACTGGGTGCTGTGTGTGACCTCCTTCTGTATACTGAGGGCTATGTGTGGCTTCCTGATGTATACTGGGAGCTGTGTGCGAACTCCTGCTTCTACTGGGGTCACAGGTTTGCCTCCTTCTGTATACTGAGGGCTGTATGTGGCCTCCTAGTGCATACTGGGGACTGTGTTAAGCCTCCTATGGTATACTGGGTGCTGTGGCCTCCTGTGGTATAATGGGGGATGTGTGAGGCCTCCTGCAGTATAGTGGGGCAGTGTATGGCATCCTGCAGTATATTTGGGTCTGTGTATGGCCTATTGCAGTATATTGGGGGCTATATGTGTGGCGCCCCGCAACGAGTGCGTCACAGGAGGGTACTGCACCCCTGACTGAAGGTGCAGTATTCTCCGTCTCGGTGATGAACAGGTTAACCCCAAGGCTCCATACACCACATGCAACATCCAGAGGTAGAGGACCAATTGGGTCCTGGTGGGAGGAGTGTGAAATGTTCAGTGTGGGGAAAGAGCAGAACAGAAAGTTAGAACGTGGGAGAGACAAGTACAAGAAGGAAGCCAGAAGAAGACAGCTAACAGGGAGGGCACCGAGGAGCGGTGACCCAGATGTGAAAGGGGCCAAGTAACCAGTAACCAGTAACCAAGTAACGGGTCTAAAGACACCCGCGCCCAGTCCATCCGGGGACAGGTTCCGCGATAGCACAGACGTCCATCTCTGTACTAAAAACCGAAGTGATAGAGGGCTTCTCAGGAGGGCATCACGACATTCACCATCTCCACAGTCGTACCGGGATGGATACTCACCATTAGGGTCCAGGGACTCTTGGAGCCGTCTTGGGACCACGGCTTGGGTGCCCATTAGAAGTTGCCCTATATCGTGACCTGGTGCATGAAGGCAGCGACGAGTAACAAGGGACAATTAGTTAAAGAGGGAACACTGTGGAGCCTTGGAAAGATACCGTACATCAACGGGACCACCCGGTCCGTTACCTACAAGTGACTGTTATCCCGTGTACCATGCATAACTTCAGTAAAGACCCGTGCAGAGGAGCATTGTGTCCGAGTATTCTTTTTGCACTGTTACTAACCTGCCTATTGACCAAACTACCCGAGCTGCCGTATTCCATCAGAGTAGCTCCTGACCCCGGGGACCATTGCTCATCCTGTGGGGAGTGGTTCCATCTAGCTGCTGCACATCCCCCGGAGGTCCAAGCAGCGCCGGTGCCATCACCGGACACCCACAGGTGGCATCACGAAACAAACTTTACTTCCTACCTAACCGTGCATTGACCACCGGGCCCTTACAGCCTCAGGCACCGAACCGTGACCGCAGCCAGCGCCTGAGACCTGAGAACCCGGCAGCGATGAGTCAAATGCTGCCTGCTATTGTATTGTGGGGCTGTGTTCAGCCTCTTGTTGTGTACTGTAATCTGTGTGTGGCCTCCTGCTGTATACTGAAGGCAGTGTGAGCCTCTTGCTGTATACTGGGGGCTGTGTGTGGCCTCCTGCTGTATACTGGGGGCTGTGTGCAGTCTTCTGCTGTATACTGGGGTCTGTGTGAGACCTCCTGCTGTATACTGGGAGTTAGTTGGCTATGCATGCTACTATTCTTCTTCTTTTGCCTCTACAGATCTGTCCCTGTGTCTTAATCTCATTACCTATCACATGATGTTTGAAATGATGATGATGATGTGACAAGTCACATAATGCTTGCATTTTAAACAGTCTGTGACCGTGGCTACTCTTAATCTTAATCTGCTCCTGTTCCTCACTGAGATCAGTTTTGTACTTCTTCCAAATCTCCAGGGGATTTGAAATGTAACAGATTGTTAGAAGAATATTAAAGGGGTGTACTAATGGCTTTGGGGTTTTTGTAGCTGCTGCTTCACTGACAGTCATGGCCCAGTGTGCGGCATTTTCCAGAAGTTCTTTTCTTCAGCAGCTTCCCTGAATGTTTCACAGACATGCATAAATTATGCTATGAATGTCTTGCACCAATCAGAAGTCGAGCTGTGATTGGTTTCTATAGGCCACATGATAACTATCCAGGCTAACTGTCAAAACAGCCAATACACAATCATATTACCTCACACATACAAACAATAAATAGGCCTTTTATTGGAGAATTACTGTAAAGAGTGGGGTTAAGATTTCCCCTCAAAACATGTCTATGACGTTCCCTTAGGCTGGTTTCACACTGCAGTTTTTTGCCTGATCAGGTTCCATCTGGATTGTGTGCTAAAACAAGAAGTCCTTTGGAAGTGTTTTGAGCTGTAAGCTGGTTTTCTGCTAAAGGTAAAAAAAATAAAATCCTCTTCAGGGTGGCTTCACACCACGATTTTTGCCCTGTCAGCCTGTGTCCAGTCACTCAGGGGTCTATGGGAACTCGGAACCCGGGCATGGAGTTGGAGGGATGTCACTGGTGGCCCGCCCTGACCCGTAACCCTGGTGGTCAGCTCATAAATTTGAGGAAATGTAAAAAGGGAATAAAAGAAAATGTTTTTCATGATGCCACCTGGTTTCTGGTGAATGCACCAGCGCTGCTGTTGGCCTCTGCGGATGATGGACGGGCAGCTGGGTGGTATAGCTCCCAACAGGCGGAGCAGAGTCTCCAGAGCTGTGGTAAGGTGAAACTGATGGATGCAGGGAGTCGGCGATGCTGCCGGGCAGCCATGGCATTCTCTGTAGCGGACAGGGTCAGGGACTGAGGAATCGACACACACACACCGTAAGTTGTTTCTGTACCTTTACTGGTGGAATTTCAGGTAATGTCCAGGGTACACGCCGGTGGTCAGGAAACACTTCTGGATCTCCACAGTGAGTGGGAATAAGGCCTCCTTGTCTCTTTCCCTTTTGTGAAGATCCTGACTTGTGTGTAACTTGTATCCTGAGACATAAAAGTACACAAAGCAAATGGGAGACATATATTAGCATCCTGAATAGGACCTGTGCACAATATATACCCTATAGGAATAAGTATGCTAGAAATAGGAGGAAATTACTATGGCTAAATAAGGCTGCAAGGGGCGCAATAAGTGACAAAAAGAAAGCATTTAGGGAATTAAAGCAAGTAGTTAGTGATGAGGCATTAAATAAATACAGAAAATTAAATAACATCTGTAAAAAGCAAATCAAGGCTGCAAAGATTGAGACAGAGAGACTCATTGCCAGAGAAAGTAAAAAAAAGCCCACAATATTTTTTAACTACAAAAATAGTAAGAAACTAAAAAATGATTGTGTTGGCCCCCTTAAAAACAGTCTGGGTGAAATGGTGAATGAGGATGAGCACAAAGCCAATATGCTAAATGACTTTTTTCAACAGTATTTACACAAGAAAATCCCATTACAGACAACATGATCAGTGATAACAAAAATTCTCCATTAAACGTCACCTGCTTAACCCAGCAGGAAGTGCAGCACCGCCTAAAAATCACTAAAATTGACAAATCCCCAGGCCCGGATGAGATACACCCTAGAGTACTGCAGAAATTAAGTACTGTCATAGATAGACTATTATTTTTAATATTTAAAGATTCCATAATAACAGGGTCTGTACCACAGGACTAGCGTATAGCAAATGTGGTGCCAATATTCAAAAAGGGTACAAAAACTGAACTTGGAAATTATAGGCCAGCAAGCTTAACCTCTAATGTGGGTAAAATCCTAGAGGGTTTTCTAAGAGATGCTGCACTGGAGTTACTGAAGAAAAGTAACTTCATCACCCAATATCAAAATGGGTTTACGAGGGACTGTTCCTGTCAAACTAATCTGATAAGCTTCTATGAAGAGGTAAGTTGTGGACTGGACAAAAGAAATGCAGTGGATGTGGTGTATATGGACTTTTCAAAAGCTTTTGATACAGATACCACACAAAAGGTTAATACATAAAATGAGAGCAATGGGGATAGGGGAAAATATGTGTAAGTGGGTTAAGAACTGGCTTATAGAATCTTGGACAAAGTGCTTCGGTGTCCGCGCTGCTGCTCCAAAGCCAAAGAAACACAGACACGGGAATGTCTGGTACAGCTACAGCCTTTATTTTCCTCCTACGCGTTTCGGAGCCTCCTCCCGAGCTCCTTCCTCAGGGAACATCAGGATGTTCCCTGAGGAAGGAGCTCGGGAGGAGGCTCCGAAACGCGTAGGAGGAAAATAAAGGCTGTAGCTGTACCAGACATTCCCGTGTCTGTGTTTCTTTGGCTTTGGAGCAGCAGCGCGGACACCGAAGCACTTTGTCCAAGATTCTGCATTACGACCACGGTCACCGTTGAGAGTGCGGTCCCTGCAGCAACTGCTTGTACGCTATTCTACCAGTTGTGGGTTTCACAACTGACTAAGGTGAGCAATTCCACATCGACAAGTGAGAGTTTTTAATTGAGATAAGACCCTATATGCGCATTCTTTCTTTCAAAGAACTGGCTTAGTTATAGGCAACAAAGGGTGGTTATTAATAGAACACACTCAAAATCGGTCACAGTTAACAGTGGGGTACCACAGGGGTCAGTATTGGGCCCAATTCTTTTTAACATATTTATTAATAACCTTTTATGGGGCATACAGAGTAGAATCTCAATATTTGCAGATGACACTAAACTCTGCAGGGTAATTAATACAGAGGAGGACAATTTTATATTACAGGAGGATTTATGTAAACTAGAAGCTTGGGCTGATAAATGGCAAATGAGCTTTAATGGGGATAAATGTAAGTTCATGCACTTTGGCAGAGGAAATAAAAGATATAATTATGTGCTTAATTATAAAATACTGGGAAAAACTGTCACTGAAAAAGACCTGGGTGTATGGGTAGATGACCAACTCACATTTAGTGGCCAGTGTCAGGCAGCTGCTGCAATGGCAAATAAAATAATGGGATGCATTAAAGAGGCATAGATGATCATGAGGAGAACATAATTTTACCTCTATACAAGTCACTAGTGCGACCGCACTTAGAATACTGTGTACAATTCTGGTCTCTGGTGTATAAGAAAGACATAGCTGAACTTGAGCGGGTCCAGAGAAGAGCAACCAAAGTCATTAGAGGACTGAGGGGTCTGCAATACCAAGACAGGTTATTAAATTTGGGGGTTATTTAGCTTGAAAAAAAGAAGGCTTAGGGGTGATCTTTTAATAATGTATAAATATGTGAGGGGACAGTACAGAGACCTTTTTGATGATGTTTTTACTCTTAGACCTGAGACGGGGACAAGGGGGCATCCTCTATGTCTGGAGGAAAGAGGGTTTAATCATAATCACCGATGGGAATTCTTTACTGTAAAGGCCCCGTTACACGCAGTGATATTGCTAACGATATCCCTGCAACATCACAGGTTTTGTGACGTTGCAGCAACCTCACAGTGACGTCACTGTGTGTGACATGCCAGCTTGCTGATCGCTGCGGAATGGCCAGACCATTTTTTGGTCGTTGGTCTGCCGCTGGGCAGCAGACATCGGCGTGTGTGACGCCTTTCTAACTTGATGGTAACCAGGGTACACATCGGGTTTCTAAGCACAGCATGCTGGTAACCAGGGCACACATCAGGTTTACTAAGCACAGCGCACTGTGCTTAGTAACCCGATGTGTACCCTGGTTACCAGCGTTCTCTTGCTAAATACAGTAGAGGGACCTTGACATCGTGGAAAAGAATCGCTTATATTCTTTTCCACAATGTCAAGGTCGTTACACGGGGCGCTGGTTGCTGGTGAGATCTGACAGTCTGGCATCTCACCAGCGATCACATTGCGATGCGTCAGTGATCCTAATTGTTGGTCGGGTCACTGGCACATCGTTATGTGTAACCCAGCCTTAAGAGCAGTGAGACTATGGAACTCTCTGCCACATGATGTTGTAATGAGTGACTCACTACTAACATTTAAGAAGGGCCTAGATGCCTTTCTTGAAAACTATAATATTACCAGTTATATATACTAGATTATTTGATAGTGTGTTGATCCAGGGAACTAGTCTGATTGCCATATGTGGTGTCGGCAATAAATCTTTTTCCCCAATGTGGAGCTTATTGTTGCCACATGGGTTTTTTTTGCCTTCCTCTGGATCAACATGTTAGGCTATGGGTTGAACTAGGTGGACTTAAAGTCTTCCTTCAACCTTAAAAACTATGTTACTATGTTACTAAATGAGGTGGTTGTGTAAAATGTGTTGATTGTAGATGTGATGGTGCATATTTCTTTAGTGGACATACATACACACATACAGTACAGACCAAAAGTTTGGACACACCTTCTCATTCAAAGAGTTTTCTTTATTTTCCTATGAAAATTGTAGATTTACACTGAAGGCATCAAACCTATGAATTAACACATGTGGAATTAAATACTTAGCAAAAAAGTGTGAAACAACTGAAAATATATTAGATATATTATTACTTCATGTACAATTTTATTGTAAAATATTTATTGTCTTGTTAGTCACAGCAATGTAATCTCTATCCCGGATAATCCTTTAAATTTAAAGGAAACTGTCAGCAGGTTTATGATAAATCATCTGGGATGAGGGTGATGTAAGCAAAAAAACCCTGAATCCAACGATGTATCACTTAGTATACTGGATGAAGCTATTCTGATAAAGAGATTTCATATTTAGCAATGCAGCAGAGTTCAGAAAGCGCTCCACACCCAACAAAGCTTCCACTAGTCAATGTCTATGGACAGTGAGCTCCTAATCACAGAATGAGGTGTGCCTGACAGCCTGACATCAATCGGAGTAGTCTAGCAGTAATAAGTTTCTGAAGCTAAACCATAATTGCATGTACACAAAAGTTCAGACATTGGTAAGAGACACATCCCTGAAATCTTTGTGTTAACCCTTACAACATGCTGTCTTCAAATTGCATAGCAATATCCTACTGCCAGATTCCCTTTAACAGCACATTCTATATAAAAAATCAACAAACATTATATACTGTTGTGATTTTGTAAATGTACAAATATAAGTATTGTTGAGCCATTCTGAACACCACAAACTGTAGGGAGAGTGTTTCTGCCACGTAAATATAACAGCTCTTTTAAGAGCCACATCAAGTCTCTACTAGCTGAGTGTAGGAAGAGTTTTCGTAGCAGAGAGAAAGTAGAGTAGCATTCCAGTACCTGGATATTGGACCAATAGCTCTTTTTGGAGCTAAATTGCCACCACACATTGAGTACTATATAATAGAGCAGTCCCATTTTTGGCATCTGTTAAAAAAAACACTGGGCCTTGTTCCACCCCTAATTTTTGGGGTCATGTTTTGCTTGGCATGTGAAAAAAAAATCCAATATGATAATAGTTTAATAGTGAGTTATTTAAGTACTGTCAAATAGAGTAGTTCCATGTTTTGTTGTCTTATAAAATAAACACTGAGCCTTCTGCCACACATTATTTATGAGGGTCAGATTTTGCTTGCCACCAGAAGATTCCAAATGGAGCAGGTGGCGATGAAGAAAGAATAATGCCGCCCAGTGGGGCGTGTGCTGCTGCATCGAGGGGCAGAATGGAGCCTGGGCCCGTCTTTTCAGTCCCCAGCCTCAAGGACTGCTGTAAGTTATTAGTTATTTTTCTGCAGTTTTATAGGGCCCCTTTAGCTCAGAGAGGGATAGATAAGGAGCAGTTAGGAAGGTGTAGGGACAGGTAGTGATAGTGTAGGGGCTTAGATCCAGGTGACAGGTTCCCTTTAATAACAAAATAAGTTTGCATGGGAAAGGATGTATTTTAAGGTAACTTGCAAATTATATTTTGGGATTAATTTAGGTTTGGTTGCTGTCATCTGGAAGGTTTACATATGGAGAAATGCAGCCCTCCTTACATTATATGAGAGTATATATGAAACAGAAAAAAACAGCACTGTTGCGCCACACCACTAAATTTCACCACAATGTGGTTCTATTAAATGAACACTAACCTTTCCAGGTTGTGCAAGAATCCGCACAACCAGATTAAACGTATAAGGAGATAGGGTCCATAAAGTTGATGATCATCAGACCTCTGTGTGAAGAGAGGATATTTTACACTCCTTGAGTTGGTAGAAATCACTTGCTTGTCTCCTCAGAGCCGGCTGATCATGTGATGAACACAGGTGGAGTTTGGATGATGCACTGCCAGGTCCTATGGACTTGCCCAAGCTGCTCGCTACACCGCACTCCCCGAAGGGAGAATAGGTATGAATGATAGAAGGAGCGGTGTTAGAATGCGGCGCTAGGTAACACAAGATCAAGCCTTCATAGAATTACCTTAAGTTTATTACACAAAGCTGCAGGGTGCGACCACAACGCGTTTCGACACACAAATCGGCGTCTCTCTCAAGTGGATGACTTGAGAAAGACGCCGATTTGTGTGTCGAAACGCGTTGTGGTTGCACCCTGCAGCTTTGTGTAATAAACTTAAGGTAATTCTATGAAGGCTTGATCTTGTGTTACCTAGCGCCGCATTCTAACACCGCTCGTTCTATCATTCACACAATTATATGAGAGTAGGCCAGTCTATATTTTCAGTTGACAGGCGTTTGTACCTAATTGCCCCGTCAGAATTAAAAACCCACATAGCCAACACACTATCAGCGGGGCAGACCAGTTCAAGCTGTACAAGGAGAGGTCAGGCTAAGTTTGCAGTTTGACTACCCAATAATTAAATGGCACTGAAGCATTAGGAAGGACACTGGTATGGTCACTTAACTACTCCTTCAGCATCTTGTTCAATTTCTTTTTTCTTGCCAAAGCTACACCAACAGACAGCCCTTGCTGAGGTGATGTTTTTGTTTAAATTGGCCCAGATTTGGCATATTTTGCATCCACCTGTGTAGCACACTGACTTTGAAATGAAATAAGGAAATTTCTCCATGTACAGTGGGTTGAAAAAGGTGTATAACCAGTATTTGTTGTTGGCCAAAATGTCTCTCATGCAAGGGTATTGGGAAAGGCAGTTGCACATGAGATGTGCTATGTGTAGGAAACTAAAAAGATCCAAAGATTAAGTGTCACTACTAGGACAAATAGTAATCACTCTATCCTCTTTACGCACCTCACCCCTTCCTCCTCCTCCTGCTCATCCTCTTCAGGCCATCAATGTTTGAAAACAAGAAGATAAGGCTGTTAGTTCCCTCTGTAGCACAGATAACAAGTCCTGATCCTTTTTTCTCTTCCTCATCATCACTCAATGTGGACGGAGAATATTGGCTGAGGCTGTGGTGTGTAATATCAGCCATTGGAAAATCTTGCTCCATAGCCACCAGCTGGGCATTCAAAGCTTTATCTTTCAGATTGTGCAGCAAGCTTAATAATAGAAAACAGGATGTTTATGTGGGGTGGCTACACTGATAAAAGCATCATCTGTGCCTTGTATTGTTCATAATTATTATACTTGTCTATGTATGCCCTTTTTCACATGTACAGTGCAATAAGCGCTATAATAATAAAAATACATAAAGATATACAATTCACACTCACAATCTTAGTGAAGTGATCAAAGTTTTCAAGAACGTCACAAATGTCAGTGATCCACACACCCTCTCTGCAGTTGTGTTGGTAGCTGAGTTTTACTTTGACTTGCATGTTGAAGCAGGAATTCATCCACTGTCCTCTGTTGCTGATTAAGCTTTGCCAAAATATGGAATGTTGAATTCCAGCATGGGAGTAGGTCACAAATCCATCACAGGCAAGGGAATTTAAAGTGCCGCTGTAGTTCTGCAAGACTGGTGTAGGCAGATGACTTTTTGAAATGGGCGCTGACACTGCGTACCTTCCAAACTAGGTGAAACAAGTCAGGGTATATTATTTTAAATTACTGTACAATAAAGTTTAGCTTGTGAGCCAAGCATGTAACGTGAACCAGCTTGTCGAGCTTTAAAGTCATCACAAGGTTACACCCATTATGGCACATGACCAGACCTGGTTTGAAGTTCAGTGGGGAGAGCCACTGAATGGTCTTTCTTTTTATCACTTGCAACAGCTTTGCTGAAGTGTGTGGTTCATAACCTAAACAGATGAGCTTAAGCAGAGCGTGTTGCCGCTTCACCGAGGCACTGCTGCAGAGCTCCCATCTTGGGAGATATGGGAAAGGCGATTCACCAGAGAATGAGGAGCAGGAGAAGGAATGGAGAGTGGCGTACGAGAAGATGGAAACCCTGATGGAACTAGGGCACACTATTCTTGGCAAGACTAGTATGTATGTATGTCCCAAACTCCAACTCTGTCCGACCCTCCACCAAGTTAACCCAATGTGCTGACAGAGAAATGAATCATCCCTGTCTACAAAAACATGCCCATGTGTCCCTGTTACAGCATTGTTCAGAGCACGGTTGATGTTATTTAACACGTGTTTGTTTAATGCACAGACGGTACATTCGGCCAAATAGCGGTGGTTGAGAACCAAGTACCCTCGGGTAGCCACCACCAGAAAGGTCACAGAAAGACTCCGTTCCCACAAGGTGAAATGGAAACATTTCCAGGGCTAGCAATTTGACAATGTAGACGCTTAGTGTTTGGCCCTGTGAGCGTGTGGCTGGGCATTTACCCTTCGTTTACAAATTCATGGTTGCTGTTGATTGCTATGTCTGTGAATCCACAGGTTATGGGCAGGAGGTTTGAGTGTTTCCATCCTGGACAGCGGATTGGGAAGAACATAGCAGAGAGGTAGTGTAAGTGGTTTCACCCTGAGACACAGGTTTTATATCCAGTTTTCCACCAACCTACTGGGGTGCTTGGCTGCCATGTGCTTGTGCATGCTGCTGGTGCTCAAATTGGCATATTATTTGCCTCTGATCAGCTTTTTATGGCAGATGCTACAAATTAGAGTGTTGTTGTCTGAAGGACCATCAGAAAATATCTGTCATGCAGCGGAAGAAGATTCCCTTGGCCTGGTATATTGCAAAGTGTGTGTGCTCCTCGGAACATTTGACCCAATTCTTACTGTAGTCAAACCACTACCTTTTCCTCCCTGTTTTGGTGCTGCAGATCAATCCCCATCTGCAATGCTCTGCTCGCTATGTGTTCTATGGTCCAGGTTGGATCAGTGGCCTCATCATCAACCACCTCATCTTCCAATTTCTGAATTTGATCCTCCTCCTGAGTTGAGATTTTTGGCTTACCTGATAAAAAATGTGTCTCATCATCATCATCTTCCACCTCTTGAGACAGTACCTGAGGTTTCTTAATGTGGCTTTCTTCCGGCCATAGGTGATCAAATATTTCTGCTTCTCTGAAGTCCACCTACTCATATCCCTCTTGAATGGCGAACAGTGAGAGTCTAGAATGAATAAAAAGGAACGTAAAGAGCTCCTTGGAGTGCACAAGTTGGGGGTCATATGTTTCTTGGAACTCATGATGAGGGAGGAAAAAGGACCAGGTTGAGGATTGTCTGGCCCAGCCTCTTGGCTACCGAGACTGGACCCTGTGGAAGATTTGGTGGTGTTGCTTGTCAACAAACTGTATGCATTGACTGCTATCCAATGTGGAGGAGGAGGGGTGGGGCACAATTTATTGTAGA
This sequence comes from Allobates femoralis, assembly GCA_033576535.1. NCBI lineage: Eukaryota > Metazoa > Chordata > Amphibia > Anura > Aromobatidae > Allobates > Allobates femoralis. The sequence continues at coordinate 242,628,252 of JARQOC010000003.1, forward strand.
AGGCCCGCTGTGGGTCCTGCCAAATGAGTGAGTTAACACTCTCCAATATAAATAAGTAAGGTCACACAAAAATGTATAGAGGAGGGCACTCCAAAATGTATAGAGGAGGGTCCTCCAAAATGTATAGAGGAAGGCCCTCCTCTACACAATTGTGAGGGCTCTCCCTGCCAAATGTATGGTACAGAGTCACCTCAGGCCCCTCACAAAACTCAAGTTTCCTGACATCTGCTATCTTAAAGCTTGAAAGATGGCTGCCTAATGACATGGCAGTGGTGTTGGAAGAGAAAGAGGGCAAAGCACAAAATACCAATGGTTACATTGTAGCTGGCATTGTAAAGTGCTGGGGAATATGAATTCCACTGTTTCAATAATTATGATTGAGAGACTGCCCAAATGTATGAGTTGACCCTCTAAATTCAGGGCCGCAGAATAACATGGATGTGATTTTGGAGGAGTAGAACTGCAAAGCCCAACATACCAATGGGCACATTGTAGCTGGCATTCTAAAGACCTATGAAATATGTATTCCACTATCTTAATAACAATGAGGGAGAGACCACCCAGATGTATGAGTAAGAGCAGATGTATAGTATATGGCCCCTTGAGGTACATATATAGGTATGAATGAGTGGACACCCTTCATGAAGTCTAAGCTTGGAACCTGGAAAGCAAAATATTATTAATTATCATCTATTATATTATTATTGCAATAGGATGTAAAATGAAAACACATTGCAAACTATGTTCATAAGTGCAATAATTTTTTTAAACTAGTAGAAATCACTAAATTAAACCAATCACTAGGGATGAGCGAGTCTACTCGCTAGGACTCGTTACTCGGCGATTCTTAAGGGACTCGCTGGACTCGGGAATCGGCGAGTCTTTTAGCGAATACTCGCTCAGTAACGAGTCCAAATCCGGCGAGTCGGTTTGCGGCAGGCGGGCTGCTTCGCGGCTGGAGGAGGTAAGGTCAGCTTTGATAGCCCCCCCGCTTTTCAAGGCCGCCGGGTCCAACAGCACCCCCCCCCCCCGGTTCTCAAGGCTGCCTGGACCCGACAGCACCCCCCCCCCGGTTCTCAAGGCTGCCTGGACCCGACAGCACCCCCCCCCCCCCGGTTCTCAAGGCTGCCTGGACCCGACAGCACATCCCCCCCCCCCCCCCCCCCCCCGTTCTCAAGGCTGCCTGGACCCGACAGCACCCCCCCCCCCCCCGGTTCTCAAGGCTGCCTGGACCTGCCACCCAGGGAAAGAGGCTCCAGCCAGCCCCTGAGTCCAATGCTCCGAATCCTAGCGAGTCTGCGATTCCGAGTCCTGTATTATCTATTCGGGACTCGCGAATCCATATTCCCTATTCTTTAACATTGGACTCGCTAGACTCGCCACGAGTACCGAGTCCTGGGCTCGGACTCGTGCGGGTCTAGCGATTCCGAGTAATTTAGGACTCGCTCATCCCTACCAATCACGCATATCTCATAAACTTAGTGGAAATTAAGTGTTCAGAGATAATAGACACATAATAAGTACTTTGTTATAGGGTACATCTAGTAATACAATATAACACACAAATGTATAATTACTGTCATATATAGAGCAAAAATTGTTCTTCATGGTGTTTAAAACTGTTCTTCAAGGTTAATGTGTATTGATAGAAATCAGTTTGCAAAAATCCACTTTACCATTAACTGTTCTGCAGAATGAATTTCTCATTTTAACATCCATCCATCAAAATGTTATTTATGTACTTAGAATCTGAGGAATCCAAAATAATGCATTTACTTCTTACTAAATTGTAAGTCTGGGTTTTAGACATTACAAAAACTATGTTCTCATAAAATTTAGTTAAGCACAGATAGAAGAAAATCAATACACTTCTGCTCTGGGTTGTCATTTTAATCTTAAAGTTTATTATGATACTTTTCATCTCCTAAGAAACAAGCAATCTTTTCCAGAATATATTTTTATTTTGTAAAGTCAAATATAACTTAAACATAAATAGTTGTAATAAATATATGCCTTGTATTATTCTTATTTTAAAAATAAATAGTAAAACTACTTTTTAACCCTTTACAACCTTGGACACATCTATATGTCCTAGGTTTCAAGTACTTAACAACTTTGGATGTATAGATACGACATGCCGATCCTGCCTGCACAGACACTGTGCTGGCGCGAGTGCTGCCAGGGACTCTGTTTACCCAACAGCCGAGCCCCGACTGCCATTGCCAAGGAGGGACCCCATTCCTAGCTGATTAGCCCACTAAATTCTATGATTGATATCAATCATGGCACTTAGGGGATTGGGAGTGGGATCATGTTCCTTCTCTCCTCTGATCCGTGCCACCGCGATGTAACTGCGAGGGCCTGATCATAGCCATCATGACAAGAGGTCACCATGATGACTTGCAGGTCACCAGACTATGGCAAGCCTCAGGGATCATGCCTGCAGCATGATCCATGAAGCTTCTAACATAGCAAATCTGATAGCTGCTGTTCTGCCCATTCTGAGCAGAAAAATAAACATTCATAGTTTTATACCAGTTACGACCAATAGAGGTCACTTGATACTCATTTATCCTGTTTCTCAATACGTAAGAGAATGTCTCCTTTAAGAGAATGAGTCATTTAAATGGTACCGCCCTTCTGCTTCTCAGGATGAAGGAGACTGTAGACATGTCCCTGAACTTCTGAGGGATCAGACTTATCCTAGTTCCTGTCCCTTCTACTCACAACCTTCCTCTTGTCAGATGATTCCGGTAAGAATAAAATGCTTTTACAGGTTTATGCTGGGATCTGTGTAAGCAGGTGTAGGCAGCAGCCATTGTGTAGTTGTACTGTGATGCTCTAACTAAGTTAAGGAGGACCTGTCTTCCCCTTGCTGCATGGCAATCTAAATGTAGCACTGAATGCAGCATGTCTGCTGCATTCAAGGAAAGGGTTTCCCATGTGTCTGTGTGCTGTGTATCGCGAGATATAGCCTTAGGCGAACCCACTGTTAAAAGTCAGGAGGGCATTTCCTGGTGCTGGAGTCTGCTCAATTCTTGGGGGACATTCCTTCCCTCTCCCTCTGCCTCTCTGTGCCACCTCCTGCTGTGCTGTTTATGCTTTGTTCAGATAGCAGGGCAGGAATCATAGGGCACAAAGCTCCAGGGCAGACGTAAAGCATTGGTATAGTACCAGGCATGTGCATCTAATTAAGGAACCAATCCTAGGGTGGCTGTGGCCTGCTGTTTTTAGGCAAGGGAAGACAAATAATGATGGCCCTTCCCACACTGAGAATACTAGACTCCAGCTTTACCTTGGATGGTTTTCCAAAATGGAGGGACTCTACTTTTTTTCTTTTGAAATGATTTGTTAACTTAAGGCTAACTCAAGGCTAAACCCGCTTTAGTGCCACATGAAATGCATTTAAGGGTGCAAGCTTACAATATGACATCTAGCTATTTATTTATCCTTCATTTGGAACAGCTGAAAACTTGAAGAAGCTTAAACTCTCTTACGGTAGGGTCACACTGGCATCGTGGATGCGTTTCTCCATGCGTTTTTCACACTTGTATATTTGTGAAAAACGCATGCAAAAACGCATCCATAGGTGCCAATACAAAAAACGCATGCCCCAATGGCAAAAACGCATGGCTAAACTGCCATGCATTTTTTGGATGCGTTTCTGGCTCAGCACCAAAAAATGCATCATGATGCATTTTTTAGTGCTTTTTCAAAAACGCATGCGTTTTTGTAACATGGGGCCCTATGGGAACTGCATGCGAAAACGCACAGCACTAAATGGTACCATGATTTTCGCATGCACAAACGCAGGCTGCCAAAAACAACCTTAAAAAACCCAGCCAAGTGTGACCTTAGCCTTAAAGGGATGTTTAAAGGAAATATTAAGGTTGCTGGAGTTCACATTTGTAGGTTGTGAATTATTACCAAAGTTCACTGCCTGCAGGTGTCCAAATGCCTGGAAACTTAAGAAAGCATAAAAATCCTCCTTTTCTTTTCAATGTTCTATTTATTGTAAAAGAATGATGCAGAATACAAACATTTAAGTAAGAAGATAATAAGAATTAGTGAACAAGAAAATTATACAGCATAAACGAAAACAGAATTCTATTAAGGCATAACAATAGTCTGGAAGAAAAGTCGAGGGTCAATGACTCTCCAGTTGTTTGCCTGATAAGGGAAATTGAGCGACCATATTTGAAAATGGAAGCCATCAATATATCTGTTATAAACACAAGTTCCTTCCAGGTCAGCAATAGGCAATGAGAAGTAGAAGGAGCTCTGTATTATCATATGTCCGGTATATTAGGAAGAGTCATTCCCTATTCTAGATAGTGGAATCAGAGAAGAAAGTGCAAAGAGATAAGTGCAGGGGTGGGGGAAGTGAGGAGGGTGAGGAGAGCACCTCTGGTGGACTTATAAGGACAAGTGTCAGAGTCAATATATGTGTGAATTAGAGGAAGAGATCTATAGTTAGTCCAAGGTATCCAGGAGTCATAGAATGATAGTAAGGAGTGATTAACTGCGGCTACAAGTTCAGATGTGTGGTAGAGAAGGTCTATTTTATGGAGTAATTGTGATTTATTGGGGAGTGTGGGAGAGCGCCAGAATGGAATGTGGGGATCAGTGACGTCCCTGCTGCTAGAATGAAGCTCGGCAGCTTAGATGCTTTTTTGTTCTCCGGCCAAAGTGGTAAATGTAGAAATACTACCTCCAGAGTAAGGGAGACTTCTTTATTTAGAACTGCAAGAATTGTCTCTTCTACCAGTCCTCAAAAGGGTTGAATGGCAGGGCAGGTCCACTAAGCATGAAAGTAGGTGCCTTTTTCTTTCAGGTAACACCAGCATTGGGCAAAAGAGGGACGATCGCAACTATGTACTTGCTCCGGGGTGGTAAACCACCTCCTGATTATTTTATATGAGTTTTCTTTAATGCGGACGCACGAAGATGGGCCGTGGGAATGCATACATAAATATATTTATACTAGCTGGGTGCCCGATGCACATGCATCGGGATTCTAGAAGAGCGAGTCTCTGACTCGCAATGGCCGCTTCGCGGCCAATGCTTCGGGCGTATCCACATGACCACGCTGACTCACAGCGCAAGTGGACTCAGAAGGGGCAAAAAACCCATTCGCAATTATATAATAGATGCTTTATTTGCTCTTCAGTGAGCTTGATATGTAAATCGTTCTCCCAATAAGCAAAATACGCATGCTTCAATGAGGCGTCAGCTCTGATTAAGATTTGATAAATTACTTAGAGTACTTTCCTCGGTGTTCACAAAGTAGCACAGAGAGTTTCATAAGGAGTGAGGGGTTTAACTAGATAAAGATTTGGAAAATGCATTTGAAATCGGTAAGGGTACCATCACACGTGGCAACGGTACCGCCGATTTGCTAGGCGATGCAGGGGCGTAGCCTATCGGCACCGATATCGCCCCTGTATCGCCTAATTACATTAGGCGATGGCGACGCCTTTTACTAATCGCCTGGTGTCAGAGCAGTGCTCTGAAACCAGGCGGCCGATCTGGGACGATGTGTACACATCGCCCCATGTAAACGGCCACCTGCGACCTGACAGGCGATGGGAGCCATAGGCTCCCATTGTACTGCATCGCCGCTGGCCTTTTGAGAAACCCCGGTGGTGATGCCGCCTGTCAGCTCGCCGGTGCGTCGACGGAGGTGTCTCCCCATGTAAACGGGGGGCGGAGCCAAAAGCGTGCACGCTCCCGCCAGTTGCCACTGACATCTCCAGCGAGGTGGCACCGTGTGACGTGCCCCTAAGAGTTTCATAGAGTAAAAATGTCAGCTGGGAGAGGCCTGGCAATTTGCACATTTCTTGCAGAGGTAGAAGTACACCATCTGAGAAGAGATTATCAAGTGTTATTTTCCCAGATTTAAGGGGTAATGAGTCCATGAAGTCGGCTAAGGTGGCAAGTGGCGATAGTGGGGATGGGCTAGGGATGTAGAAGTCTTTTTCCAAATGTCCAATGTGATTTTAGTATGAAAATTAATAGCATGGGAAAGGGGGAGAAGGAAGTCCTGTCGTAATAGGAGAGAGCGTGAGGAGACAGGTGACATAGCTTGTTCTACAGTGCTGTGCAAATTAATTAAGACTAAGCATTTTTTAAGTAAAATTGTTAGTTGATTACCAGTCAGTGATTCAAATCAGTTTTATCTGCTTTGAACAGGTGTGAGTGTACAACCTTGAGTAATAAAATGTGGTTTGACTGGTTTTAGTCAGAAAATAACAGCTAGATGCCCCCTCAGCTTCAGTTGAGAGCTTGTTTCTGTGAGGAGTGGTTTAGTGTACTTTTTCTCTGTGTGATTCTTGCCTGTAAAAATGTATGTTACCCCACGGAAGAGGTCTAGAATTATTACTCTTAATGAACATAAAAGTCTACCATTTCAATAATTCGCACACACAATGAAACAGGATCGTTTTCTCCAAAACAAAAAGGGAAATGTGGAAGAAAAAGGAAAATGGCACCAAGAACTGATAAAACACTTATCAGAAATAGTAAAACTAATGCAAGTAAAACAAGTAATGGCCACCAAAGAGACTTGTTCGCTGCAGGTATTGATATCAGCGATTCGACTGTATGGCGCAGGCTTCTGGAAGTTGGTCAAAGGGCAACAAAGCCAGTAAAGAAGCAACTTCTGATATCTCCAATAAAGGCAAAATGACTCGCATGGGCAAAAAAATATAAATCTTGGACAACTAGCCAGTAGAACAAGTTCATTTTCAGTGATGAAACCCATCTTTTTGTTCAAGGGTACAGAGCAAGTATTGTTAGAAGAAGCAAAATTGAACCATTGCGAGCTGATTATATTCAACAAACTGTAAAACACCCTCAGCTGTGGCCTGCTATTTTTAGGCTTGGGAGGGCCCATTAATCATGGCCATTCATACCCTGAGAATATCAGACTCCAGCTCTAGGTTCCACCATGGCTGGTCATCAAATTTGGGGGAAACCTCATACTTTATACCCCATATTTTAAAATAATTATAGGGTGACCGCTGATTTGGATTCCCAGGCAAGGTAAAGCTGCAAGCTATGGTCTGCATGCTGCAGTTTTCTCCTTTTCCTTGTTTGGCTATGAAAAATAGGGAAGGGGGGCTTTATGTTGTTGTTTGACTATTGCCTATCTAATCTGTCTATATCCATTTTCCATTTCACATATTTATCCTATTCATCAATTCTGGCTTTATGAAGCATGTAAAAGATAATGTTAAAAATGTCTTGCGTATGCCGTGTGTATGCTCTCAGTGTGCCGTGCGATTTTCCTCCCAACTATTTATTTGCAGTGATGAGTCAAGTCTGAGGGTATTCTTACACGTCGCGATATTGCAATGCAACATCGACAAAAAGTCACGTGGTGTGGTCGTTGCAGTTGATATTGTTGGTGCGTTGTGTGATGTAACAGGGCAATGCTACCGGAAAAATCGCAGGTACGATATATCAAGAAGATTGTGCAAGCCTTTTAACCATGCAATGTGGCATATGCGATTTCACCAGTTGCAGAAGCAAGCCCGTAGGTGTGCCTGTGGGTTGTGTTTTCCGCGCCCCATCTACGTCGATTGGTGGCTAGTATTGTATGCCGATTGGATGGTCCTGGCAAAGGAGCCATATTGGATTATCTGTGCGTACGCCACTTCATTCATTGACTTATGCATCTCCTCAATGTTGCGAAAATGCATGTATACAAGGCGAATCCTTGTCAAACACCTCCTTTACTATTCATGATGACGTTTAAGGTGTCTATTGGCGTCGCCAAAAACATAAAGTACTGGCCAAAAGTGCCATGTCAGTATGGCTAGGGTCACACATGCGGCAGGGCTATGCAGATCCTGATCCGGATTTGAGCATTAAAAATGATCAAAACCGGATCAGGAACCGCAGCACATAGGAGCCCATTATAACAACCGAATTGCATGTAATTACCGAATCCAGATTTGCTGCCTGAGTGAAAAATCATGCAGGCTGCAGTTTTCGGAGCGGTATCACTGCCGCAGCAGACTTGTCATAATGAGCTCCTACGGGAGCCCATTCGGCTGCCGCCAGGCATATGTGAATGCCTGCGGCAGCTGCATGCTTTGTTCATCCCTGCTGGTGCAGGGATGAACAAAGGGTTTAATAATAAGAATGCATGTGGACAGCATGTCTCTAGGGGGTGTCCACTCCCCCTAGAGACATGTTGTCTAGGGATGGGCGAATCTACTCGCTAGGACTCGTTACTCAGCGAGTAGTAAGGGACTCGCAGGACTCGGTACTCTGCGAGTTTCCCGCCCCAAAAGATGGCGCGTTCATTAAAGCGCCATCCTCTGGCGCTGAACCCCGCTCTTCCAGCGGCCCTGGTGGCGGTGGCACGCTGGGTAATAAAGAGGTTAGGGCCAGCTTTGTATTATCAGCTGGCCCTAAGCCCGAAATTTATGGTGGTCACGCCAATATTAGACATGACCGCCATGAATTTCTATTAAATTTTTTAAAAAAAAAACACAACACAGAGAAAAATTTTTATTAGAAATAAAAAAAAAGCCATTAGGGACTCCATCTTTAATTAAAAAAATCCTCTTCCGTCCGACGCAGTCCAAAACGCGATGTCCTCTCTGCTCATCCCTGTGCATAGATATAGATGTCTATGCACAGGGAATGAGCAGACTGAGAACAATCTCAGCTCTGCTACATCAGGCAGCAGGCGGGCTGTAGGACCCTGGAGCTGCGGCAGCCAGCACACAGAGTAGACAGGACTCTTATCTGTGCGAGTTTCCCAGCGATTACTTGCACAGTAAACGAGTCCAATGCAAATCAATGGCAAAACTGGGATTGCTTCAGGCTGAAGCTTCCGAGACACATCTGTGATTTGTAAATCACACACTACTCGCTATTACTCGCTTCCCCATTCATTAACATTGGACTCGCTAGACTCGCAACGAGTAGCGAGTCCTGGGCTCGGTTTCGCTAGAGTCAAGCGATTCCGAGTAATTTAGGATTCGCCCATCACTAATGTTGTCCACTCAGGATGGCATGTCAGGGGTTAACTTAGCTGTTAACCCCATCGCCGCTATTGTCGGCTTTCATTCATTCTTTATTACAAGCCGGTGGGTTCCAGCATCAGGACCACTATGCTATACACTTTGCGTAAGCATTTTACAGTACAGCATCCGGAGAATTATTAATTATTAGTTGTGGGCAACATGTCTCTAGGGGGTGCCCACCCCCCCTAAAGACATGCTGCCCACTCCTGTGGCCATGTCAGGGGTTAATAACCCATTTACAGTAAGCCAGCTATTGTCGGTTTTCTACAATTTTATCAATGAAGCCACGGCTCCCCTGACAATTGCGCAGATACTGTACGTAATGTATGTATAGTATCTGCCACTGTCCAAACTCCTGTAGGTGTTTACATTAGATCTATGTGCGCTGCCCATAGGTCTAATGTAAATGCCTACAGGACCCTGGACAGCGGCAGATACTATACATACATTACGTACAGTATCTGCGCAACTGTCAGGGGACCGCGGCTTCATTCATAAATTAGTAGAAAGCCGACAATAGCCGGCTTACTGTAAATGGGTTATTAACCCCGGACATGCCCACAGGAGTGGCCAGCATGTCTCTAGGGGGGTGGGCACCCTCTAGAAACATGTTGCACACAATTAATATTAATATTTCATGTTTTATTAAACAGTTAACACTTTGTTCATGCCTGCGGCAGCAGGGATGAACATAGTATACGTTAACCGCATTGCTCCGGATTACACATCCGGAGCAATCCGGTTACCAGATTGCGGTTTCCACCACGCATTTTTGTGTAAAAATGTGTGTGAAGTCAATTGGGTTCACCCCATCTGGATCTGGATGTGGTGAACGCAATTGGCTGGCCAAATGTGACCCCAGCCTATGTCAAGACCTCATTGATGCTAGCTACAATCTCCCATCCCACATGTCGCACATATATTAAAATGTTAACACAAGCATAGGCACTTGCAATAATAGGCCAGATCTGTGTGGCCATGTGCAATGCCTGAACGTTGCAGTTTACATCTTATGTGACGCCGTGACATTCACTGTGGTCATCCAGTATGTGTGGGCGACTCCTTTGCGGACAGAGAAGTTTACACAGCGTCAATACTCTGCGCCATGACGTCATTACATTGATTTGCGGCGGGCCCTGCCTTCTAGGTGCTTTACAGTCCCCTACATAAAGATGGCTGCCGCACAGCGCTCTGCAGCATGGGGAGAGCCCGAGCTACTCCTGCTGTTTGACTACCTTGACAGGCTGGACTACTGGTGCGAGTTCCCACATCAGCACCCACGGCTGCATAAGATGCCCATTGTATGCAAAGTACAGCGGGCCCTGCTTAGGAGACTGCAAGTGGTGCGGACACCTAAGCAGATCATAAAAAAGGTGGCGGTCATGAAGTATAAGGCGAAGAACCGCATGGCCGCCATCCGCGCCCACATCCAGACTCTGCGTCGTGAGTATGATGTCATAACACATACACACATGTTCACTCGCACCACAATATACATGATTTTGGCTACATGGAAGTGCACCCTGTCAGTGTGGCAGAACTCCTGATGCTGATGCCTGATGGGTGTTCATGTGTTGGCCCTGCAGATACATGCACAAGGGCCATCACACAGTAGTGTGTGTAGCATGCCATACACTCAAGATTGTTGTGGCCAATTCACTAAAAACACACATAGGTTTGACTCAAAACTTGAAGTCAGCATGTGCACATTGTCAGTGATGTCATGGACAAACACAGCACACAAAATTTCACATTGTCCCACAACCCCTACATCTCACAGCACATACCCTTCTGGTTAATGGACACATAAGTCTATGCCTCAAAACTCCCTGGTTGTGTGCCTTTGTGCCAACCAAACACACACTCACTGTAACGTCATGTTGTTAACATGTTGTGGTCCACTAATAAATGATGCATTCCTATGTTGCCAAACATCCTGTCAGTGTGGGGCTGTGCTTGTCTGCCCATGTGTATGGTTAAGGGAATGTCCAAAAGGGATGTGGACAAAGCTTCATGACCCAATTGTGTGCCACAACAACGTAGTTTGCCAACATTCAAAATCTATGTTTGCTGCGTGCCAAGGACACCTTTATTCTTTCTACATATACATATATGACATTGCTACCATTGTGAAGATGATCTGGCAGTCCCCTTGTACCCCAGCTTCAAATGTCAGGCACATGATGTCATAGGTACACAAAGGCCATTAGCCAGACATCAGTTTATGTGCATATCACTTCATACATGCCACAATAGTGTTCACTTTTTAACCAACAGATGCTGATGAGCAAGCTGAGGCCTCCCCACCGGCTTCCCCTGCTGCATCAGCCTCCCCACCGGCCTCCCTAGCACCATCCCAAGCAGGGTCAAGAGCGGCCTCACCACCGGCCTCCCCAGCACCATCCCAAGCAGGCTCAGCACCGGCCTCACCACCGGCCTCCCTAGCACCATCCCAAGCAGGCTCAACACCAGCCTCACCCTCTGGCTTCGACTCTGTGATGGCTCAACACACGCCATCACCCACAGAGTCCCCCATTGAGCATGCTGGCTTGGATCTGTCTGGTAAGTGTCCCAGGCCAAACAAAATTGCTTGTGATGTTTGTTTTTGGATCACCAATGTGTCAAATAATACATACATCACATCTATGTTGTCCTATTCTGTATGTGTAGGCACAACAGCTCGAGCCCTGGGTTGGTCCCTAAATCACTCCCCCTCCTTGGAGAATGGTGGCTTTGGATTTGATGTAGTGGGTAAGTTATGTTGTATCCCAGAAAAAATACTGCAACACACATGTTGTAGGTTTTTGGAATGATGGTTTTCTTTCATCACTATAGGTGTCCCATCATTGAGGGATCTGATGCAGGCCCACCAAGAGGCCCACCGACAGCTGTGTCACGCCATGGCCCAGCTCCAGGTGCTTAGTGTCATGATCCAGAGGGCCCTTGAGCACCAGGAAGCCCATGGGCCTGGGGGCCAACATTACTGATGTAGCGGGACTGCAAACGTGCCATGCATACCACAAATTTTTTATTGTCATGTTGACAACGTTCTTGTTGCTGTATTGTTTGACAGCATTGCTTTGACTTAGGGACACAATGTGTCCACGTTAAAGGGGATAAAATCCCAGTTTTAGGCTCAGGCCTTGTACTACTAAAAAAAAAAAAAAAAAAAAAAAAAAAAAAAAAGGGAAAATTGCTACACCTTTTTAGGCACAGTGAAAAAAACCATAATGGGATGTTGCAAGATAAACATTGTAACAATCCCACGACATGTTGTGCTTGAGTTATTTACCATAATAATGCTACTTCATTGTAGCAAAGTATATGTTAACACCATGTAGCACCCAAAAAGGAGTAAACTGTCTGTCTTGGGTTCTCAATAGTGATGGGCGAATCCTAAGTTACTCAGAATCGCTTGACTCTAGCGAGTCCGAGCCCGGGACTCGCTACTCGTTGCGAGTCTAGCGAGTCCAATGTTAATGAATGGGGAAGCGAGTAATAGCGAGTAGTGTGCGATTTACAAATCACAGATGTGTCTCGGAAGCTTCAGCCTGAAGCAATCCTAGTTTTGCCATTGATTTACATTGGACTCCTTTACTTTGCAAGTAATCGCTGGGAAACTCGCACAGATAAGAATCCTGTCTGCTCTGTGTGCTGGCTGCCGCAGCTCCAGGGTCCTAGAGCCCGCCTGCTGCCTGATGTAGCAGAGCTGAGATTGTTCTCAGTCTGCTCATTCCCTGTGCATAGACATCTATATCTATGCACAGGGGATGTAGCAGAGAGAACATCGCGTTTTGGACTGTGTCGGACGGAAGAGGATTTTTTTAATTAAAGATGGAGTCCCTAATGGCTTTTTTTTTTATTTCTAATAAAAATTTTTCTCTGTGTTGTGTTTTTTTTAAAACAATTTAATAGAAATTCATGGCGGTCATGTCTAATATTGGCGTGACCGGCATAAATTTCGGGCTTAGGGCCAGCTGATAATACAAAGCTGGCCCTAACCTCTTTATTACCCAGCGTGCCACCGCCACCAGGGCCGCTGGAAGAGCGGGGTTCAGCGCCAGAGGATGGTGCTTCAATGAACGCGCCATCTTCTGGGGCGGCTGCGGGCTGCAATTTGCAGCGGGGGGTGCCCAGAAAGCTTGGGCATCCCTGCGCTGCGGATTCCAGCCCCCAGCTGCTTAGCTGTACCTGGCTAGACATAGAAATGGCGCGGAGCCCCACGCATTTTTTTAAAATTATTTCATGAAATTCATGAAATAATAAAAAAAAAGGGCTCCCCTATATTCTTGTGTCTGGCCAGGTGCAAATAGGCACCTGGGGGTTGGGGGCAGCCCGTCGCTGCCTGCTGGATCCGGCTGGTTCCAGAAATACAGCGAAGCCCACGTGAAATTTTTTTTCTGAAAAATCAATTAAACAATCCTAAAAAAGGGACTGCATCTTTATTAACCCCTCGCCCATGGTCCAGGGGTTAATAAAGATGCAGTCCCTTTTATTTACATTGTTTTATGGATTTGTTAGAAAACAATTTCACGTGGGCTTCGCCGTATTTCTGGAACCAGCCGGATCCAGCAGGCAGCGACGGGCTGCCCCCAACCCCCAGGTGCCTATTTGTACCTGGCCGGACACAAGAATATAGGGGAGCCCTTTTTTTTAATTATTTCATGAATTTCATGAAATAATAAAAAAAAAAATGCGTGGGGCTCCGCGCAATTTCTATGTCTAGCCAGGTACAGCTAAGCAGCTGGGGGCTGGAATCCGCAGCGCAGGGATGCCCAAGCTTTCTGGGCACCCCCCGCTGCAAATTGCAGCCCGCAGCCGCCCCAGAAGATGGCGCGTTCATTGAAGCGCCATCCTCTGGCGCTGAACCCCACTCTTCCAGCGGTGGCACGCTGGGTAATAAAGGGGTTAATACCAGCTTTGTTATACAAGCTGGTATTAAGCCCGAGATTCTTAATGTCAGGCCAAGTTTGACCCGGCCACTAAGAATCTCCAATAAAGGGTTAAAAAAACACAACACAGAGAAACATTTTTATTTGAAATAAAAAAAAAAGCCATCAGGGACTCCATCTTTAATTAAAAAAATCCTCTTCTGTCCGACGCAGTCCAAAACGCGATGTCCTCTCTGCTACATCCCCTGTGCATAGATATAGATGTCTATGCACAGGGAATGAGCAGACTGAGAACAATCGCAGCACTGCTACATCATCTCTGTGAACAGGCGGGCTCTAGGACCCTGGAGCTGCGGCAGCCTGCACAGAGCAGACAGCTGGACTCAGCTCGCAAAGTAACAGCAGTTACTTTGCGAGTTTCCCTGCTATCACTGGCACAGTAGCCGAGTCTAATGCAAGACAATAGCAATCCTAGTTTTGTCAGCGTTTGCCATTGATTTGCATTGGACTCGTGCGAGTAAACGCTGGGAAACTAGCAGAGTACCGAGTCCTGCGAGTCCCTTACTACTCGCCAAGTAACGAGTCCTAGCGAGTAGATTCGCCCATCCCTAGTTCCCAAAACTGACGTGTGCTGTGCATCCCTCCAAAGACACACAGGACAAACACAACACACTGCCTGGCTGCAGTCACACATACCCAATGGTCATTTTGGCTTTATGCCACCTAATGAACAAAATTGTGTGTACACCGCAGTTAAAGGGAACCAAACCCCTAAAAATTAGCCCCCCAGTCTCTTAAGACCCGTCCCTGCACCATTCTTAGGCGTTTCTAGCCATCCCTTTGTGCTTAAAAAGTGTATTTGTAAAGTTCATAAAAGTGACTTTATTACCTGCACCCACTGCGGCTTTTCAGATTTTGGGAAGTCACAAAAGGCGTTGCCTTGTGCTTCTCCCCGCCGCCTGCACGCTAATTATTCACGCACCGATAGGCGTGCTAATCAGCAGAGAGCCGACGCGTCACATTACATGGGCGGTATAGCCGCTATGACGCTAAACATGTCGGCAAGATACAATTGGACAATGCTAGCGGGTTGTGAATGGTGGCTTCACACATAAAAATGGGGAACGGCTGAACGATGTTGTGTTTGCTGCCCAGAGCCATTGAGTAAGTAGTCATGTGCACAACTGTTTGGGGATATTGTGGCATCTTAACTGCGTGTTGTAAATATACCTGAATGGAGACTTTGCGCTAATGACCACCAGGAGCTCCTGGGCCATTAGGCCACTGTTACCACTTCATATTAGGCTATAGGCTACATATTCGGGACTGTGTGGGTAGTTGCCACATGCTGTTTTGTGTGTAGTCAGTGATCATCCATTTTGTGTCAGTAACCTGGTCTTGACAAGAAGTGTTGGTAAGGTAAAATATGGACTATATCCAAATGGCAGGAAATGTCGGAGCATCGGTTGGCCACACACATTGCATGCTAACTGATTCCAGGACATGCAGCCTTGTGGATTGTACATCTGTCAGTTAGGGTAGGGTCACACTTGCATGCGTTTTTTAAGGTGCTTTTTTCCAGCCTGCGCTTTTGGGCTATGTTTTTGCTGTTAGGTGTGGGGCAGCCTTAAAAAACCCATGCAAAAACGCATGCGGAAACACATGGTACCATTTAGTGCCATTAAAAAACGCATGCGTTTCCCATAGGGCTCCATGTTAAAAAAACGCACCAAAAAATGCAGCATGCAGTATTTTTTGGTGCTGAGCCAAAAACGCATCCAAAAAACGCATGGCACTTTAGCCATGCGTTTTTGCCATTGGGGGATGTGTTTTTTGTATGGGGGTCTGTGGATTTGTTTTTCCATGCGTTTTTTAGAAAACGCAGGTGTGAAAAACGCATGGGAAAATCGCAAATGTGACCCTAGCCTTAGATGAAGACATAATAATGCATCTGCAAGCATTACCCTCTTGTGATGTGTAATGTAGTTGACCCAATTCAGTGTCTTTGTGGCGTGCAAAATACTTTTATTTTACATACATACTGATTGTTGCCAGCCATAGGACACATCTTGGTCTTGTACTGCCATTGGGGATGCACGTAATGTAAGGGCTGTACATGATGAGTAGTATGGGTTCACATATGTGTAGTATGTGTTATGTGAAATGTCATACTGTCGTGTTTTCAGTAAGCAAGGTCGACAAGCATTAGATGGTGTGTAACGTAACAGGCCAACCATGTAAGTGTGTATTGGAGGGGTATGACATGACTATGTACATGTGCTAGTTGATGAAGTTTGTTCTTGTTATGCCTCCATGTGCTTATACTTGTTGTTTTTCCTTTCTCATTCGCAGACCCTAGCTAACAGAGATTGGACGTCATGCATCGTTCCGCAATGGCAGTAGTGGCTGTGTCCATTGTGGAGGATGCCTTGTTGACTGATGAGAGGTCTGTGAGACTGTGTAGGCATAGACGACAGCGTGTGTGGTCTTGGAATTGGCTCCTGCAAAGGCGCCACCTGAGTCACATGGGCCTTATCCGTCAGCTGGAGGGCAGGAATCCGCAGGACTTCAGGAACTATCTCAGGATGTCCGAGGACTCTTTCAAATTCCTCTTGGACTTGGTTACACCACATATTGCCTGTGAAGACACTGTAATGAGTCAAGCTCTTCCAGCCAAGGAGCATTTGGCTGTGACTCTGCGTTTCCTGGCAACAGGGCGCACGATGACTGACCTGCAGTATTCTGCTGCTGTCTCATGCCCACAGCTGAGCCGACCTAATCCCTGAGACGTGTGAGGCCATTGTGAGGTGTCTCTTGCCAACCTATATGCGGTTTCCATCAAGCCCCGTGGATGGTTAGAAGTTGCCTCTGGCTTCCAGGAGAGGTGGAAATTCCCAAACTGCAGGGGAGCATTGGATGGCAAGCATGTGAGGATCACACAACCCCCCCAACAAAGGTTATTTCACTGTGGTCCTCATGGCCCTCATCAATGCAAACTATGAGTTCCTCCTTGTGGATGTGGGGATGAACAGGCATGTGTCTGATGGGGGGTTTTGGCCCAGACCTCCTTTGGTCGAGACCTTCCTAGCGGGCGGCTGAACTTACCCCCAAATGATGACACCACTGAACATCTTAACTTTGCCTTTGTGGGAGATGAGGCCTTTGCACTTCATGCAAACCTATTACGGCCATATCCCCAGAGGACTCTGACCTCTGAGCAACGCTTTTTCAATTACCGGCTATCCTGGGCACGTCGTGTGGTTGAAAATGCGTTCGGGATCATGGTCAATAGATTCTGCGTGTTTCATAGTGCTTTTAATATGAAACTGGAATCTATCCAAAAGGTAGTGATGGCATGTTGTGTGCTGCATAACTTTTTGCGTCGTTGGGATACTCAATCATACATGCCAGGGAACTGCCTGGGGAACTGATGCCAGGTGAGTGGCGTGCAAACGACCCTGGCATAGCGCCACTCCAGCCGTTGGGCCAGGGCCGACATCAGCAGGATGCCAGGAGCAGCAGAGACAGCTACTGCTCGTATTTCAATGGCCCTGGGGCAGTGGCCTGGTAGGACCACCAGATGTAAGGGGTGTGTGATGGGTCCACACTGTCCAAAGTGTTTTTCTTTATGTTTTGCTGTAATGGGACAAAATGCCGGAATGCCCGCGCTGACACCAGGAATCACCAGGAAACAAAGAGTTAACAGGGCAGATTTTTCTTTATTTTAACCTAAGCGTTTCGAGAGCCTCTATCCAAGCTCCTTCCTCAGGGAACAGCTGCTCCACAGTGCCTGTCACAAAATTAGGAGGTCATCTATATACCTCAGCCAGCACTGCTCATGGGCATAGACCGGCCCACCCCAGTCACAGAGTAAACCTCTCTCCCAGTAACCCAGGAAGAGGTTTGCTATGAGGGCACGCATATGAATCATCCAGGGTTGTATGGGAACTCGGGTATCTGGGCCCTGCTGTAGTTGGGATGTCCCTTGTGGCCTGCCCAGACCCGTGGCCCTGGTGGTCAACTTAAAAGGGGAATAGAGAATGGTGATGAAGAAAAATAAAAGTTTGTCGTGACGCCACCTGTGGCTTCTGGTGATTGCACCAGCGCTGCTTTGGGCCTCCAGGGATGATGAATGGGCAGCAAGGTGTTGAAGCTCCCCCGGCGGAGCTGGATCCCCAGGGTCTCTGGTAGTAAATGGTTAGGGATGAAAGCAGGGAACTGGTTTGCTGTCCGGCAGCTGGAATAGTCTCTATAAGTGGCAGGGTCAGGGGTAGAGAAATAGACAGACACACCAGAGATTGTTTCTTTACCTTTTACTGGTGGAATTGCAGATAAAAGTCCAGTACACTGCCGGGCGTTCAGGTAGCACTTCTGGATCTCCACAGTGAGTGGGTATAAGGCTTCCTCGTCTCTTTCCCCTTGTGTGAAGCCCCTGCCCTGAACTTGGCTGGCCTCCTCTGCTCTCCTCTTACTTGTGCTGTAGTGGGTAACCCTCGCTGGACTGCCGCTATAGACTCTCTTGCGGTGCCTGGCTCCCTTGTTGGTGGCTGCACAGATGCCCGGGAGACTGAAGTCCACAGAAAACCGGTATTCTCTGCTGGGTGCTCTCCTGCATACTCGGACTCCGGTGTCCAGTGTGCTTTCTTGGGTGAACTAAGATGGCTCCTCGGTCCCCAGGCTGCTACTTCTCCGTTGTTCCTACGTCTCGCCTTCGACCCCACTTCTGGGTCCCTGCAATAGCTAGACTGATGGCTGTTCAGTTGTCTCTGGCTCATGCATAGGGCGGCTCCGACATCCAGGACATCTTCACAGTTCTCCTAGTGACTGCACTCTCTCTAACTCTGTCCCCAGCACCAGTATTTATAGGGGATCTTGCTTAAGGGCAGCAAGTTGAGCTCCCCCTACTGGGTTGGGGTGCATGGTGTTGTTTGAACTTGTGTACCCACTGTGGAAACCCATTCATGCTGTAGGTGAGTCTGTGGTTACCTATATGAGCAGGGCGCCACACATGCCGCGCCCATGGTAGTGCTGCGTACCTTTAAATTGTAGTGGTCTTTAAATACAAAGAAGTTATGGATCAGGGCAAAGTAGAGCAACTCGAGGATTAGCTCACACATGGCACCGTCTTGACCACTGGTCTGTAAGAAGAATCTCACTGCCCTCAGGCCATCCTCGTGACGTATATACATATAGAGGGACTCAACATCAGCAGTTACAAACTGTGTACCCTCATCCACAGAGATGTCGTCAGTCCTCATCAGGACATCCATTGTGTCATGGACATAGAAGGGCAACTTCTCTTTCAAGGGTTTTAAGTAGTAGTCTATACATTTACTTATTGGCTTAGACAGCCCTCCTATCCCAGAGACAATTAAGCGTCCTGGTGGAGACATGGCCTCTTTGTGTTTTATTGGTAATAAGTACAGAGTTGGTAATTTAGGATACTTAACAGTCAAGTCCTCCACCACCTTTTTTGAGATAATACCCACATCACATGCTCGTCCAAGGATGGCCTGAACCTGATCTGAATAAGAGGTCACAGGGTTACAGGTCAATATAATAGTTCTGCAAACAAAATTGATATATAAGGTATTTTTGTTTAAAACTCTCCCTCTCAACAAAAATTCCATAATCTTAAAAATGATGTTGCTAACTCAGTAGAAAAATGGAAACTTATTTGTGGCAACAGCCAGCAGTATTGCTGCATGCACCTGTTAAATTGAATTAAAAGTTATAATATCCTACATAGGTTGGCCAATTTCTATTTATTTTAGCAGATGTACTGGGCAGATGATTTTGTGTATATTTACTATTCTATTGTTATGACAGGTTCATCTCCTGCCCTTGTTAGCACTGCTTTCTTCACAGACAGCAAAGTTTTCCTGTCCACAAAATCGCTGCCGGTGGAAGAGCAGCAACAATTTTCTGTTCTGGAGTCAGCAATGACACACTAACAAGTTTGTGCTTGTGCCTCTTTATGGTGGCAGAATAAAAAAATAAAAATCAATAATTTTGTTTTAGCAAATACACACTTATGGATGGGAGAATTAGAGATGTGAAAAGCCTGCCAAATCAATTATGTGTTTACAGTATATACAATATGTGAAAAACTTAAATCAGTAAAACTAACTGTATACTTAAAAATACGGGTCAGAAATTCATAATATCATTTAAAATAGGCTAAAGGATTTTATGCCAAGAAATGGAGAGAAAAGTATTCCTTAATGTTAAGCAGTAACATAAATTACTTGTGTATTTGTTTCAATCTATATTTGTATCTTACAGTATTGATAGAATGATCCAGATCATGCAAGACTATCCCAGAAGAAAAGAAAATTTTTAAAAATGAGTATAAATCGGTATACATGATGTGTGTATTAGGCTAGGGTCACACTAGTGTTGTGGCCTCCGTCCTGGGGGGTCCGTAAAAAAGCAGGATTCCGGCAGCATTAGCGCAGTGTTACTGTAGTGTAAAGCTGCACTGACACTACTAATAGAATCCTATGGGGGACGGACTCCCGAGCACATGCAAACGCTGGCACATAAGTGCCGGAATTTGAAATCTCAAGCTATTTTGTAGCGCAAAGGAAAACACGACTTTCTGCTTTTTCCTGTGCACTAAGACCGCTTCCGGGACCGCTCAAGAACCTCAGACATATTGACTGCCCCCACCCCTTGATTGGTTAAAGACAGACTTAGCCCCACCAGTCCTCTCTGCCTTCGTCCCTGATTGGTTTCCAATATGGCATTGAATTACTGTAAAAATAAATAAATAATTGATAAAAGTGGTATGTGGTATCCCCCAAGTATGATAACATCCAAAATAATGCCTCCAGCTGTGGTCTGCAAACTGTTTGCTGTACCCTAGCTGGTAAAGAAAAATCGGTGGTACTCAATGCCTTTTTATTTATTGTTTCATTTAGTTAGTTTCTTTTTAGTTTTTTTAAAGTACAAGGCTAAAGCGCCCTTTAGGGAAACATGTGTCGGGCCCCACGGGACGGGGGTACTCGGTACCGGACCGGATGGTGCCGGGAAAGTCACGGGTGGCTTGGTCCGGACCGTGTCCCGGGCTCGGCAAATAAAGAGGAATATTTACAGGGGAAATGTCACTCGTGACGCCACCCACTTGATGCGGCCAGTGATGGGGGCCGACGCTGCTGCAGAACCTCCGGGGGTGATGGAGTGGCAGCGGAGATGTTATAGTTCCAGTGGGAAGAACTGTATCCCCCGGGGCAGTAAGAGTTAAGGGCTGTGGAATTGTCCACGACACTTACTTTGCAGACGCTGCAGGATCTCTCTTCCTTGCTGGTGCTGACAGGCTTGTGGCTCTGTAGGTGGGAATCTGCTGCAACCTGTATGGGAGGAATAGTCTGCAGATAGAGACTGACAAGAGAGGCCAATTTAGGGTTTTCCGTGTCTTTTACTCTCAATTCTTCAAGCAGTTTACAAGTCAGTTGCAGTTCTTACAGTTCAAGCACAGTTCTCAATACACGGGCACGTTCTCCCTCTCCGGGTTCCCTTTACTCTGCAGCCAGGCCTCTCTCTCTGTGACCCCTCACACAGTCTTTAGTGTCCTTTCCGGGCTGTCTACGGTCTCCGTCTGTACGGGTGGTGTGTGGTGCGCTAGACAGTATGGCGGTGACTCGGATCCCTCGTGGGCCCTCCTGGTTGTCACTGAGCTGCCTGTCCTTTGGGTTGGGGACCCTAACGTGGAGCTGTGGTCCCCCGACGTGTTGTTTGAGGATCCCGGGTAAACTGCGGTCCCCTCTAGAGCCGACACTCTACTCAGTCCAGCCTCCATCAGTCCTCAGGTGTGAGGCTCTACCAGGCTCCTTCCCTCTGTTCCTCTCAGTATCATAGGAGGGACTTCTCTGCCTGCAGTCAGTGGCTTTAGCTGCTGTCTAGGGCACAGGTTCCACCGTCCCTCTCTGTTCTGTCACACTCCTGGTGGCATCAGCGTCGGACGGGCTTTCTCTCCCCTCTGGCTCACACTGGCTCAGTACGGATTCTGCGCTCCTAGGCCTTGTACTCACAGGACGTGTGTAAGTCTTTCTGTCTTTACAGCTCAGCTTCTGGTCTTTGCATCTCGGCTCACTCCGGCCTACTGAACTCCTTCACTCCTCCCCCTTCCTATATACTGTCAAGTCACCTGACTTCTGGTGTGCCCAACCCACTCCTCTGATCCACCACCCCTCAATCTCATACAGCATCTAATCTCAGGGCTGGATGTAAACCTCTTCTACACGTGGGTTGTGTGGGCTGTGAGGGTGTTGTTGTGCAACAATGTCCTACCTGCCTGGCTGCAGTTCCCTTTGTGGCCTCCTGGACGCAGGGGTGCCACACATGAAAGGCACTAAAGGGTGCAATTACTATATATAGGGGATGTTACATTATATATCTGTTAGAAATCTCTCTATCTGTGAATCTATTTTTTTTCAACTATCTGTAATTTACATCTATCTATCTATCTATCTATATCTATCCATCCAACTACTTGAACAGCTGAAAAGGGGTAATCTTTAAAATCTTTAAAGATTTTAAAATCTTGAAAATAATTAGCAGACTGCCAATTCCCTCTTTAGAGGTTCCACTCTTGGCGCTTTTCCTGAGCTCTCTCTCTGCCCAGGTGCATTGGCAAACAGAGTAATGGTATTTGGAATTGATGCTGGCTGGGTAACTCCAGCTGACAGCAAGCCAAGGTTAGCAATGTTGAGGTGTAAATCATATATTCAAGATTTCAAACCAAGTCAGTAAGGACACAAATAACCACACCAATAAATATTTTATTTGAAAAATAACCCCAATACATTCCTCTTTTACCTTTTTTTAAATTCAAATCCATTTTTTTAAAGTAAAAAAAAAATTAGAAACCCTGCTCAAAAAATAATGAAACCCAAATAAATGCTGCAATAGTCCCAGTTTATGAGGGGAAAGGTCAGTAACTGTATCCCCCATATGGTGGGATAGCAAGCACTGCACGACTCCAGAAATTGCTCTTGCCTTGACTTCCCTGAGATTCTCTCAGTTTACACAGCAGGTATCATAAAGCGGAGAATCCCACTGTGTGACCTGAGACAAACTTAGTGGCACCAGCACTCGTAACTCTAGCTGTCTCAAGAGACCCATAATATCTTACGAGAAGTGGCAGGCATATCTAACCGGTATGAGATAGTGCATGAGGAGCAATGACCTCAGGAAGCGCAGAGCAGTTCAAAGTTTCAGGATAACACCTGTGTGACCTCTCATGTCTGAACTGCAGTAATGTTTGTGATGGCACCGCTTGTCGCACTCTCAACAGTGCCTATATACCTGCTCTCACAGCATATGAAGTATGTTTTCTGTGAGCATGACCCCACTGTATGGTTATAAGGCCCTGTGCCCATGGTGCATTGATGCTTTTTTTGAAGCAGATTTTCAGAATCTGCATCAAAATCTGTATATCTATCCTGAAGCCAACAAAGTCTATGAGTGTTCAGAAGTGCTGTACCAACATGTTTTTCTTTTCCTTACAGATTTGGTGCAGATTTTGGATCAGAAAAAAGAAATCTGAACCACATGTGCAAGGAAAAAAAGGCAACATGGACACAAAACTTCTGACCTGTCATACACTTCCTCAGGATAGAAATGCAGATTTTTAAGCAGATTCACAAAATCTGCATAAAAAAGCATCAAACAATGCACTGTGAAAACAGGGCCTAAGAGGGTCCAGGTAGAGAGCTGCAGTTGTGGTGAAAGGGCTAGAGGATTCCTCTTGCCTCCTGGCTACCTACACAAAGACTTCTAGGTTTGAGGTGGCCAACTACAGTCCTCAAGGTCTGAAATCAAGTTTTCATGATTTCCTTAGCATTGCATCCTGAAAATATGCAATCCTGAAAATATGCACTTTTTATGGCCCTAGAGGCAAGCCATATTCTAGAGGATTATGTGTAGTGTCTAAGATTTCCATACCTCGGAGTCTTGTGGCTTATTCACCAGTACTGTAGGGCTGTATCAAAGCACCTCTTAGCAAAAACAGTCCAGCACACAAGGAGTGAATAGTGATGGGCGAGTCCTAAATTACTCCAAATCGCTTGACTCTAGCGAGTCCGAGCCCGGGACTCGCTACTCGTTGCGAGTCTAGTGAGTCCAATGTTAATGAATGGGGAAGCGAGTAATAGCGAGTAATGTGCGATTTACAAATCGTACATGTGTCTCGGAAGCTTCAGGCTCTATTTGCTACAATAGCTAAATCATGCTTAATAGGCTCCCGCTGTCACAGCACAGTTAACTCTCTGCTTATCGGCGCTGCAACAAGAAGAAGAAGGAAGACAGAAGACAGAAGAGAGAAGATAGAAGAGAGAAGACCTGGGTCTTTGAAGGGATATGTGGTGGTAATAAAGTTGGAGTCCCTAATGGTGTCTGTGTCTATTTTTAATAAATAATTTTTCTCTGTGTGGTGTTTTTTTTAACCCTTTATTGGAAATTCTTAGTGGCCGGGTCAAACGTGGCCTGACATTAAGAATCTCGGGCTTAATACCAGCTTGTATAACAAAGCTGGTATTAACCCCTTTATTACCCAGCGTGCCACCGCCACCAAGGCCGCTGGAAGAGCGGGGTTCAGCGCCAGAGGATGGTGCTTCAATGAACGCGCCATCTTCTGGGGTGGCTGCGGGCTGCAATTTGCAGCGGGGGGTGCCCAGAAAGCTTGGGCCTCCCTGCGCTGCGGATTCCAGCCCCCAGCTGCTTAGCTGTACCTGGCTAGACATAGAAATTGCGCGGATCCCCAAGAATTTTTTTTATTATTTCATGAAATTCATGAAATAACAAAAAAAAAAGGGCTCCCCTATATTCTTGTGTCCGGCCAGGTACAAATAGGCACCTGGGGGTTGGGGGCAGCCCGTCGCTGCCTGCTGGATCCGGCTGGTTCCAGAAATAAGGCGAAGCCCACGTCAAATTTTTTTCTGACAAATCCATAAAACAATGTAAATAAAAGGGACTGCATCTTTATTAACCCCTGGACCATGGGCGAGGGGTTAATAAAGATGCAGTCCCTTTTTTAGGATTGTTTTATTGATTTTTCAGAAAAAAAATGACGTGGGCTTCGCTGTATTTCTGGAACCAGCCGGATCCAGCAGGCAGCGACGGGCTGCCCCCAACCCCCAGGTGCCTATTTGTACCTGGCCGGACACAAGAATATAGGGGAGCCCTTTTTTTTATTATTTCATGAATTTCATGAAATAATAAAAAAAAAATGCGTGGAGCTTCGCGCAATTTCTATGTCTAGCCAGGTACAGCTAAGCAGCTGGGGGCTGGAATCCACAGCGCAGGGAGGCCCAAGCTTTCTGGGCACCCCCCGCTTCAAATTGCAGCCCGCAGCCGCCCCAGAAGATGGCGCGTTCATTGAAGCGCCATCCTCTGGCGCTAAACCCTGCTCTTCCAGCGGCCCTGGTGGCGGTGGCACGCTGGGTAATAAAGGGGTTAATACCAGCTTTGTTATACAAGCTGGTATTAAGCCCAAGATTCTTAATGTCAGGCCACGTTTGGCCCGGCCACTAAGAATCTCCAATAAAGGGTTAAAAAAACACAACACAGAGAAAATTTTTTATTAGAAATAAAAAAAAAAGCCATTAGGGACTCCATCTTTAATTAAAAAAATCCTCTTCCGTCCGACGTAGTCCAAAACGCGATGTCCTCTCTGCTACATCCCTGTGCATTGATATAGATGTCTATGCACAGGGAATGAGCAGACTGAGAACAATCTCAGCTCTGCTATATCAGGCGGGCTCTAGGACCCTGGAGCTGCGGCAGCCTGCAGGACCCGAGCGAGCTCGGCACAGAGCAGACAGCCGGACTCGTTACTGTGCGAGTTTCCCTGCGATTACTTGCACAGTAACGAGTCCAATGCAAGTCAATGGCAATCCTAGTTTTGTCAGAGTCTCTGACAAAACTAGGATTGCCATTGATTTGCATTGGACTCGTTACTGTGCGAGTAATCGCTGGGAAACTCGCAGAGTACCGAGTCCTGCGAATCCCTTACTACTCGCAGAATAACGAGTCCTAACGAGTAGACTCGCCCATCCCTAGGAGTGAACTATAAAAATCTTACTTTAGCAACTTTTGAAGAAAGATCCTCGTGTTACTTGATGTAATTTTTATCATTTATCAAACCTAGTCATAACTTTAACAGGCTCTTAGAAAAGACTATAATAACTTTAAAATAATAATAATAATAATAATTTATTCATTTATATAGCGCTATTAATTCCATAGCACTTTACATACATGAGTAATGCTGTCTCTCTTGGAGCTCACAATCTAAACATCCTACCAGTATGTCTTTACAATGTGGGAGGAAACCGGAGTGCCTGGAGGAAACCCATGCAAACATGGGGAGAACATACAAACTCCTTGCAGATGTTGTTCTTAGTGTCCTTGGTGGGAATTGAACCCAGGACTTCAAGACCCCAGTGCTGCAAAGGCTGAGTGCTAACCACTTGAGCCACCGTGCTGCCCGCAAGACACATATATCTATATACACGGTAGATGAGGAAAGTTCCACAGGGATCAGCTGACTATATTACAAAGCCCTTTATGGGCCCAGTCTATTAAGGGCTTTGAGGTGTAAGCCGAAAGCTGCAGTCCCGCTTATCCAGCCGGGGGAAGCGAACTAAACTTGGCAAGAGAAAAATAAAAATGAATAAAAAACAGGCATCACTCTTCTAAGACCTCAACAATATCTCAAAAAATTCCTTCTCCGGACAACATGCCAACTAAAGAACAGGTCAGCCACCCAAAAACAGACCTTTTTTAGGGTAGTCTTCTTTATTCAGACAAGCAGCTTTTTGAATGCTGCCCAGGATGAAGGTCATCATATCCTATGGTATTCCACTGCCAGATGGTCTCACCTGGTCACAGGTGCTACACTTCCAGGTCAATCTCCGCCACCATCTGCCCCCCAGCATACCCCATAATAGCCACCACTGGAGAAGATGATGGAGGAATCGGGGATGTCAACCCTCTAGGAGTGATAGGAGGAACTTGGGCAACACTGACAGGCTCACTAGCATCAATGGCCCCTGTGCGTTTATTTGTAGCTTGCTGTGTAACTAAAAGAGGGCTGTCTTCCAGCCAATGCAAAATCCTCTCCATGTCAAACTCCTGCTGGTAGTTTTCAAATTCATTTGCAGTGGCGACCTAACTTACGACTACCGCAAACAACCCCTTGCTGCCCTCAACCTTCATGAAGGTGACTTCCTCCCCAACATAGAGTGTGCAGAGTATTTTGGGAAAATAATCATGCAACAGGGTGGACTGATTGACGTAGTACCTATAACCAGTCCCTTTTTCAGCTTTGAACTCAAACCCTCTATCCTGGATGTCATCACCATGCCTCAGGTACATTGCTCATCAAAGGCATTGGCCTTAGGCCCATGCAGCCACTCTCAGGCGACGGCAACCATGAGCCTAATCTCTTCAAGAAATGAGACAGATGCGGTGGTTTATAGTAGAATCTTGATTCCAGCTCGCCCAGTTGCTCTATGTTCATCCACATGGGGCTCAGACACCGGCGTCACCCTGGCCTCACATCAAGGATAACAGAAAAAATTGGAGTCCGGCCAGTTCAACAGGACTGGATTTTTGTTTTATTTTTATTTTTCAAAAGAAAATATAGTGTATACAAAAGAAAAATTTAGATGTTTGACATGACCCAGTCAACACGTTTCGACTGCACTAAGTAGTCTTACTCAAGACTCACTTGTCCTGGGTACGACTGCTTAATCAACTAGTCATGAGTAAAACTGCTTAGTGCAGTTGAAACGCATTCACTGGGTCACCAAGTCGACCAAGTAAATATTTCTTTTGTATGCACTATATTTTCTGTTCAAAAATAAAAAAAAAGGAAAATCCAGTCCTGTTGAGCTGGACTCCAGTTTTTTCTATTATCCTTGGGGTGGTTTATGCTGAATAGGATAGATGCTTGGAGGTAGTTGAGGTCCCCACATGGCATTCTTCCAGAAGGAGTGTGGAGGAGGTGCTACACAAGCCTGAGAAACAGGGCCTTCTGCCTCTTCTACATCCTTCTTTTTTTCCTAATTGTCTTCCTCTTAGGGTGCCTTCACACTTGCGTTTGCAAGCGCTGCGCATGTTGCGGATCTGAAAATCTAAATCCGCAAGCGTATTGCGGACGTATCTTTAGAATGGAGTACGCATTCGTCCGCATTGACATGCGTTTGCATACGTATGTCTGCGTATGTGTACCTGCGTGTGAAATTTCTGCGCCCTTCGAACGCAACATGTTGCATTTTTGGGCGCTCAAAAAATACGCAACCATCCGCATGCGTACACTTGCGCATAAACAATGCATTATTGTCTATGGGTACGCAAGCGTACGCAAGGTCTTGCGGATGTCTGCGTTTGATACGCATGTGTATAAGTCATTGCGCAAGCCCAGAAAACAGAATTGCAGTTCCTCCCATTGTCCGCCCATATCCCAGCAAACAAACAGTCTGTTTAAAAGTGGATGTGTCCATTCCATGCTGAACTCTGTTGATCTCCATGATGGACCTGAGCCTCCTGGATCTCTGACTACTGGATCTCTGATTACACAACTGGATCTTGGACTTCTGGATCTCTGCCTCCCTGGATCTCTGCCTCCTGGATCTCTGCCTCCCTGGATCTCTGCCTCCCTGGATCTCTGCCTCCTGGCTCTGTGCCTCCTGGATCTCTTCCTGCTGGATCTCTACCTCCTGGATCGCTGCCTCCTGGATCAGTGCCAACTGGATGTCACCTTTCTGCTCTCTCTGCAGTCTTGGTAAAGTATAAAGTGCATTTATTTTTTGTCTAATTTGAACTGCCTAGTGTGTAATCTTCACCTCCCCCTTGTACGCTTGTAGTGGTCAAAATATTTTTCCAATTATTTTTAAATATATACAGTTGTGGCCAAATGTATTGACACCCCTGCAATTCTGTCAGATAATACTCAGTTTCTTCCTGAAAATAATTGCAATCACAAATTCTTTGGTCTTATTATCTTTATTTAATTTGTCTTCAATGAAAAAACAAAAAACAAAACCAAGCAAAAAGCAAAACATTGATCATTTCACACAAAACTACAAAAATGAACCTGACAAAAGTGGGCCCTACAATATGCTGCAAAATTTGTTCGTATTCTTCAGACTTCATAATGCCATGCACATGGTCAAGCAGTCCAGTGCCAGAGGCAGCAAAAAAAGAGGCATTTTAAGAAAAGAACACGGTCCCTACAGTCAAACATGGCGGAGGATCCCTGATGTTTTGGGGCTGCTTTGCTGCCTCTAGCACTGGACTGCTTGACCGTGTGCATGGCCTATGAAGTTTGAAGACTACCAACAAATTTTGCAGCATAATGTAGGGCCCAGTGTGAGAAAGCTGGGTCTCCCTCAGAGGTCATGGGTCTTCCAGCAGGACAATGACCCAAAATACACTTCAAAAAGCACTGGAAAATGGTTTGAGAGAAAGCACTGGAGACTTCTAAGGTGGCCAGCAATGAGTCCAGACATGAATCCCATAGAACACCTGTGCAGAGATCTAAAAATGGCAGTTTGGAGAAGGCACCCTTCAAATATCAGGAACCTGGAGCAGTTTGCCAATGAATAATGGTCTAAAATTCCAGCAGAGCATTGTAAGAAACTCATTGATGGTTACCGGAAGCGGTTGATTGCACTTATTTTGGCTAAAGGTTGTGCAACCAAGTATTAGGCTGAGGGTGCCAATTCTTTTGTCTGGCCCATTTTTGGAGTTTTGTGTGAAATTATCAATATTTTGATTTTTGCTTCATTCTCTTTTGTGTTTTTTCATTGAAGACAAATTAAATGAAGATAATAATACCAAAGAATTTGTGATTGCAATCATTTTCAGGAAGAAACTGACTATTGTCTGACAGAATTGCAGGGGTGTC